>CM021733.1:5237272-5502565 GCA_011075105.1 Heteronetta atricapilla
GTTGGGGGGGGGGGGGGGTGTTGTCCGCGGGGGGGGGGGGGCGGGGGGGGGGGGGGGGGCACCAAAAAAAAAAAAAAACACATAAAAAAAAAAAAAAAAAAAAAAAAAAAGAGGATCTAAAATAGCATTATCTGCTCATTCTTCTCTTGCATCTGTCTTTGCTCTGTCTTCTGCTGTGAAAGATTTACTGGTTTGCCGTGTGCGAATGTCGAAGTAAAATTCCTGTAAACCTTTATTAGCTGGAAGGAAGTCTGCTGGACTGGAAATTAGGAGACTTGGCCTTGGTTTCCAGACTAGATACAGACTTCCTAGGTAAGCGAGAAGGGTTCACGTAACCTTTCTTTGCTTCAGGCCTTGATCTCGAACGTGCCATTGTTATTCCTTCCCTGCTCTCTTCCTTCATGCCTTGCCTGAGCTCATACCTCTTTGAGACAGCCCTGGAACGGGTGTAACCAGGCTCTCGGGGAGACCTTGAAGTCGTAACTTCTAACAGAAATCAGAGTTGCATCCAAAAAGCAGAGCAGCCGATGACTTTCTTGGAGAGTAGACTCTATTAAAAAGTTTATAGTTCAGTTGACTGCCAGTAAAAAACCAACTTTTCAGCTTTTTGTGAGGTGTGGGAGTACCATATGCCAAACTGGAGCTCATCGTTCGAAAATGTCAGAAAGGATCTTCTAGGTTGTTTCTAGTTTGTGGGTTTTATTTGTGTTCGTGTGTTTCCCACTTAATCAGCTGCTGGCCAGTTAGCATCGGTGCTCGTGTGCTGGCAGATCTCTCCCCGCATTTCGGCTGTTTGCTTAGTGCTGCCTCCACGGTTGGGCGGGTCTGTGAGAAAGGGTGGCGATGCGAACGGAGCAAATGGAGCTTTCTGACAGTTTCTTCGCTGCTTTCGCCGCTTTTGATGACACAATTAAAAACGCAGCGTTTAGTTTTGTGTTCGGTAGTCACAGGAAATAATTGTTCTCAGTTATTGCTGAGAAGTGAAAAAGCTGAAGCACCAGCTGGAGCCAAACAACCTGCCGGCACCGCTGCCCTCCGAGCGGTGTCTGGCACAGGCTTTGCTGACGAAGTTTTGCTTAGGCACTGCATCCGTCCTCATTTTAATGCAGCAGGACTGCTGCTTGGCATCTAACCCTCCGAGCGGTGAGCAGTGCAGCTGGCCCATGGAGTGGTTAGCTGTAGGGCCGCCAGGTGATGCCGCCTTCCCTGCCGCCTCGCTGCTAAAGCCCTGAGTGAGGGAATTTCGGGCATTACAACATGCCCCACTGAAGAGTGATTGGGAGCAGATGCTTTTGATCTGGAAAACCTTTGAAAAAAAGATTTTGAGGATGGAACGTTGCTGCTCCAAGGCTGATGTTGGGCTTGAACAGGTCGTTGACAGCTCTGATAGGAGAAAGAGAGAGGCTTCAGCTGGTAGGGGGGAAAGGACCTTGCAGTGGCAGCTCGCAAAGCAGCTTGCCTGGGAATACACAGAGCAGGCAAATCATGAATTTTGGTGTCCTGTGGGGAAAGGCAGCATGGTGCCAAGCCTGTGCTTGGAGCAAAATTCAGATTAGTGTTGGTGTTGCGGTTTCTCAGCAAGGTGTGAGTATGTCTAGTGTCTCCATGATGCTGTAAATGACCAAATTAGGTTTTGTTTTGTTAAATTAACTCAGTGCTGGCTAAGAAAGCTACCTGGCCTTCTGTGGAAGGTTAAAATGTGGACATGAGTGGTCCTGCCTGGTGTAAACCAATGTACTTACAGAGGGAAGTACTTCTTCCTCCCGTGGTGTGGAGGCTCCAGAGGAGGCTGGTGAGTAACCACTTCATGCAAACCACCAGCAGATAACAACTGGGTTTGCTGACAGCTACCCAGGCTGGATTAGCAGTGATTTGCCTGCAAGCAAAGAGCTGTGACTCACTCCCTGTTCATCTCCTGAGCCTTCCGATTTCCTCAGAATGTTCCTTGGAGTTAGGCTTTAAACGAACTATTCATAATTATCTCTGGGTATCTCCTTCTTAAAGCTTTCCTAAGTCTGCAGGCACACCAACAGCCCTGACTCTCCAGAATATTCCCTGGCTTACTGGGAGGGTGTGTGTGTGAGGTGAATTAAAGGGGTTTGCTCTAGCTAAATTCTTGCCTTGATACTACTCAAAGTAGTGTTTTTTTGTTGTTGTTTTGTTTCACTGTTTTTACAATGAGCATTTTCTGTAATTTTTCTGAAATCCTTCTGCTGGAACTTGGAGCGTTCTCCCCAGCATTAACTTTCCAGTTTTGGCTCTGGGATGCAACGCAACCATTTTAGCTCTAAAGATGTCAAAGAAAATGATTTAACCAGAGTCAACGGGTGTTCCTGGCTGCCTGACTCACAAACTATCCCATCCTGAATTCGCTGCAAAGTATTCCTGCTTCCTTTTCATCTGGGATAACACTTCATGATCACTGTTAACAGCTACTTCGATGAGAGTGCTGTGAGTGGGTCCACCTCAGGAGAGGGGGTTATGTGCCACTAATGAACACCCTAATTAATGCAATTGGAAGGCAAAGATTGAGCTGCTTGACTCAAGGACAGAGAGCCAGTACCGGAAATACTTGAGTTTCTCACACTATGCAAACAACCCCAATTCACCAGGATCTTCGTCAGCCAAGGCAATCCATCTGACCCTGACTTTGCACGATTACCTCCTTCTTTGGACTCCAGCAAAGTGCTTCAAAAATACTTCATGCTGTGCTCAGCAAGATTGGGGAAGGGATGGCTGCCCCTAGCACTTCTTGTCCTCTTGTGTCCTTTTTCACCTGTCACAAGCAATCAGGATGTTCCAGTGCTGAAGTCGGGAGCGAAGATGCTGCAAGGCCCGCGGTACTGATTGTCCAGGAGCAGAGACTGCATAACGTGCACCCTGCCAGCGCGCCGCTGCTGTCACACGTGGGCTGAACTGAAGGCTCTTGACAGACCCCTTGCACCTTGTGAGAGGTACCTGAATGGTTTAGGAGCTGAAACATAACTTCATATGTTGGTTTTTTTTTTTCCTTCCTTTTCCTTTAAATGCCTCCTTATGATTCTATCTTCATGTGGTACTTGAACTTCTGCCAAAGCATTTCATACTAATTCTGTAGAGCGTACACCACCTTGAGAGATGGCACTTCATTACATATTTGCAAGACAAGACTTTTTTTTCACGGACTACCTTAATGGGCTTGCGGTTTACTTCAGGTTAGGGCCAGTCACTGGGTTTGCTGTATTTTTTTTCCTTCTCTGTTCAGTTTTTCTCGTCAACATGGCTGCATTCTTTCTATTCACAAAAGCGGCATGTTGCTCTTCAGTTTGAAAACATCGCATGATGTATGTAGTGGTGATTAACCAGGAAATATCTGAGAGGGAAGGAGGCTTGGAGAAAGCTTGGGGCACCAAACGAACCTCTTTTATTTCCAGATTCGTGCTTTCCAAAATATCTAGGCCTTGCATCCTGCTTAACTGACACATCAGTCCGACAGTAATTTGCCTGGATATTGTTGATGTAGAATGGCAGTGAGTCAGTACCGTGGTTTCTCTGCCCTGGAACTTGTTTTTAAGGAGAAGGGGTGGGAAAAAAAAAGGAAAGAGTTTGTGAATCTGTTTGTATGTCCCCTCGTGCTCTGGATTATTTAAACATCTTAGAGAATCCCACTGTGAATCTGGAGTGTTTGTGGCTGTGCGGCTTTGGGCCTCCTCGTACCCCACGTGGTTTTCCCAGAGAGGTTTGTGCTGCCTTTTCTCAGGAGCTGGAGGGAGCTCGCCTGTCCTGGGGAGCTGTCCCTTGGCCCTGCTTGCAGTGGCTGTAGTCACCTGCCTTTGGGCTGCGAAGGGCTGGAATGGTGCTCGTCCAAGCTGCCTTCTTTCCCTTCTGCAGGGGACAACATGCGGTAGCATCGTGGTTTTCCTTTTGGCAGCCTTGGAAGACGAGGAGGGTGAGGAAGCTGAAGACCCACCCCTGCTTCCCCAGGCAGCTTTGCACCGTTGTGGCATTTGTGTCCATGGTGCAAACTCCTGACCGCTTTAAAAGGAGTCAGATAGCTCTGCGATCTAGTGATTTATGGTCAGAGCAATCCTCTAACGTGGTAATTGGCCGGCCGTCACTGTAGGCACATCTGGGTTTGACTCGTGTTCCCCTGTCAATAGCCCAAGCCCAGACAAGCAGCTTCCCCAGCAGTTGCGCGGAGGCGCGATGAAAGGCTCCGGCTTGGCTGCGGTGCGTGGCAAGCCCCGGTGCTGGTAATGGATGCTGACAGTCGAACATCCCACTCCGTCTGCTCTCAATTTATACCTTGAGATTTATTGTCTCTTGAAAAGATAAAGACTTTGCAAAACAGAATTAGTGGTTCTGAAAGCTGCAGGGGTATCTGCCTTTCATACTTTCAAGGCAGAAGAAAGGTGTTTTTAAATGAAAGCAGTGCCTTTTCCCCTGCCCCTCACTTAGGATTTTCAACTGTTTGGCTGATTCTAGCTTCAGGAACAGGAACTAACAGCTCTCTTGTTTTTCTACAGCTTGGACATGAGAGTTTTACTTGTTCATAGCAGGAAGAGATGCACAAAGTATCCTGGCCAGCCCCAGAAGCTCAGCTGTTTGGGGGAAGATGCCAGGAAGATTAAACATGCTTTGGGTTCGTCTCTTAGGATTTGGAAAGCAGGGTGCAGCGAGGCTGGACAAATTATCTCGGGAAAAGTTGATGGGGCTGCAGCGGAGTGGTGGGGTCTCCAGCAAGCAAGGCAGCTGTGGCTGGGAAACAGCAGAGGCTGCTTCTGGCTCATGCTGGAGCCGTTTGTGGAACTTGAGGAAAATGTTTTGGGGTGGAAGTTTGCCGGAAGGCTTTATATGCTCTTGTGAAGCTTATATAGCTGGAGGTAGCCTAGTGCTGGTTCAGCTGTGGACTTAAGTCCCCAGCTTGCAGCTGTGGCAAGTGCTGGCATTTGCAAAGCAGGTGAAGCTCCCATGGGGTAGGCTTGAAGGAGTCCTGCCGAGGTCCTCCAGCTTCTGCCTTCTCAGCGCTGCAGGGGAAGAGAAGGGCAATGTTAATCCCGGAGGACCGTGTATGTTATACATGGAGCAGCACTTAGGGTGGGAAGGGTTGTCTGTTTTCTAAAATGGCACAAGAAACTTAATCACTTAATCACTAATATTGTCATAAATACCTCAGTTGTAAGTCCTTACGTGTATGGCTGAGTTTGAAAGTTCGATTTGATGTGTCTTCATAATGAAAGGAAAAGCCCTGAAAATGAAAATCTGTTAAAGCCAGAAAGAGGAAAACAAAAAGAAAAAACTGCAATGCTAAACTCTTCTGTTTTTTCCCCCCCTCTAAAATCTAAAGAAAAAGAAAGCCTAAAAAAGTAGCATCAGGATACAGATAGCTCAGAATAACAGCTGTGGTAAGCCTTGTGGGATAGATCATAGGCAGAGAATTGAAGACACAGGTATAAAAACCATCACTTGCATCAAATGAAACTGAGGACCTTTGCATTTACCACCAATGTACAGAGCTGTTAACGTGTTCACACCCCTCTGAAACACCTAATGCTCCATTCCCTTGCTGGAGGACTCAGGTGCTGGGGAGAACAAACAAAACCCCACCACACACCAACAGAACGACTAACCTCCAATTGCTGCATGGCTGAGCAGGAAAAAATTCACAAAGGAGGACAAGTGTTTGTCCAAATACTTGAGCTGTGGAAGTGTCAGACCACTTTAGGAGAACCTGCTGTTTCTAGTAGGACAGTGTGTATTCCAGCTCCATCAAGTTGCTTCTGTTAGGCCTAATTTGTTCATATTACTTAATTGCTGACTGTTAAATAACTTGATAAAAAGTTTCCGCTTTTTTTTCTGTTCCGCTTTAGGAAGCAAACAAAGATTATATATGTAACGTTTTTATTGGTAGAACGTTTTTCCTCCTAGAAACCTTAGAACAAACAAAATTTGTGTTAAAAACAACCGAAAGATGTTTCTCAGCCCTGGTCACAACCGACTGATAGCTTTGCCTGATCTCCTCTGTGTTTCAGGAGAGACTTTGACGTATGGTTAGTAAATTTGCTTGCAAAAAAATCTAGTTTTTCTGACAACATATTTTGCAAATGTAAAATATAAAGTCAGAAAAAAAGTTTATTCTTAGCTATGGACATTTACTAACATGAAAATACCTTAAATTCTCCTCAGACTGGGACATTTGGTACAGAACACGCTTTCTTACCATCAAGATGGTTTTAAAGAAATTGTGTTCTCAGACTAGAAATGACATATTGCTGCTATTTTATATTCTTTATAATATTCTTCCTGTAGGTTACAGAGATCATCCCCATTACTGCTCACGTGCAGCAGTAACACGAAGTGCACAGAGTGCTGTGCTTGTTGCGACTCCCATTTTCCATGACCCTCTTGGGCAAATCAGCGCCGCTTCTGCCCCTCATCCTTGGGTCACAGAAGATGGGAGCCTTGGGTTGCTCCGCGTTGAATTCTCTTTGCTCTTGGTTTCAGGGGAGATTTGAATCAGTCCTATAGCGAGAGCAAAACAGGAAATCACTGATTCAAATGGCCAGATTTGTTGAGTAATTATTGAAATGTTGCCATCGGCCATTTAGCTGGAATTCTGTATGCTGTATAAATAGAAATGGTGAAAAGTATCCTGTTGCAGTGTTTAAATAAGCATGTTATTAGAAAATTTTAGGAGAAAGCCTGAGGAATGTTGTTGAGCTGGCAACACAGCTCTGTACTTTCTATTTTGGGGGGCGGTGGGCGAGGCTCCTTGTTTTTCTTCCCTTTATCATGCTACTTGAAGGGTTCTGATTAAAGCAAAAAAGGAAAGGGGAGACCTTATTTGTAGAAAGGGAGGCTTTCAAACTTGGTGAGGACTAGATTATGAAAAATCCTGAATTCTGTGGATCTCAAATGTTGAGTCTTCTAATCCCCATCTGTGCTTTGGGGTGCCCTCCCCCCCCAGTCTCTCAAGATGTTCAAAACAGTCGTGCAGGGTAAGCTCTGTGGCAGCTCATGTAGCTGAGGGGTTTGTGTGTGTCCCACAGAGGAGCATGGTTGGTGTGCTAGAAGCCAGGCTTCACTTTCTTCTGTAAAGAAAAAAAAGAAAAAAATTTCTTTAGCTCTTTCAGTGATTCAAAAAATATTATGAATGTCCTTTGGAACTTGAAGACTAAATATCCACAACGGGATGTCGATTGTATGTGCATCATCTAATTTTGAAGATAACTTCTGAAAAGAAAGCTAAGTCCTTCAGGACCTCATTCCACCTTGCAAGGGGACTGGTACAATGGTAGTGAAATAGTTCTGGCAGGTGTTACATGGCTGATCTCGGCATGCGTGTTCATTAGTGGTTGACTAGTTGCGAAATTATCTGATGTTCCTAGCCCGTGCTTTGAAACAAGGGGTTTGTCTGTTGCTGCTAAAATGTTTCCTTGTTTTTAAGCTCCCAAAGTTAGCAAGTGCTGTAGGACAACAAAACATGGGCTGCTCTATTTTCTTTCCTTGAAGGTAGAAGGGGAGGAAAACAATATGCAGCTGTTTAGGTGACATTATATAGACAAGTCTAAATTGACCAGCTGTAGAAAATGAGTAGAAATGGGCATTAAAATTTAGAGTGAGAGTTGAAGCTGAATCCCTTCTGTCTGCATGTTGCGCCACTGACCTTCTGTTATCTGACCAGAAAGGTGATAATGTGGTAGCTAATGATGGAGCAACAAATTTGTCCTGATTTTTTAAAATGCCATACTGCAGTATTAATGTGAGCTGCCCTCTGAAAATCTGGCCCTTTTAACCATCCTGCTGACAGCTGTTTTCCTCAGCCCTTGATTCACGGCTCATCTGGTGACTGCCGACTGCCCTTACGGCCGCGCTGGCATTTCTGTTTCCATGGCACTGGTTTGCACATGGAGGCAGCACTGGAGTGTGTGCCTTGCACGCTCCTCCCGGGTTAATTGTTCTCATCTGGGGCAGGGGTGTCGGGGCAGCTGCCTAAATGAAGTTTGCTGAGGATGAAGTATGAGTCTGTAAACTTGACCTGCCAGTGGCCGAGGACTTGCTGTGGTATCTCTAAATAAATAAATAAATAAAAATGTAAAAGTAGTTTTTGTCTTACCACAAGCTTTGCCTCGCCCTTTCCGACAGTGTGGGTATTCAGCTGTAAGCGATGGGTAATGTATTCCGTTATCTTCATGATCTAGAAAGTTAAACACCTGTTTTGAATGGGATCTTTTCCCCAGTTTTAGAGTCCGAAGTTCCAGTTTCAGCACTCCAGTTGATGGCACAATGCTATGAGTGCCAGCTCTGCTGCCTTGATGAGAGCAGCTGCTGTGCCGGTGGGCACATGCCGCCGGCGGGAGGGGATTAAAGCTGCCCAAATGGAGAGAGGTATTTGCTACGGATGCTTTGTGCCTTAAAGTGTACCCCAAATCCTTCCTTCGATGGACAACTGCCTCACTCATTGTGGATGTACACACAAATGCCTTCACTTGTACTCTCTACTTAACACACTCAAAAAAGAAAAAAAAAAAAACAGAAAGCATTTGAAAGGATTTAAGATTGCTCAGTCAGTAAGTTAAAAGTATTGGCTCTGCAGCAAATGAGACCTAAAGGCCGCCGCTATGCATCCTCCCCAAAATGGGGAATGCATTGTCACTAGCAATGCGTGCAAGGTGTTGAAAACATGCCTTACTGCAAAGCTTGAGGCACTTGGCACCCAGCGCGTGGGACTCAGATGCTCTGGAAACCTGTCTCTCAGTGCCTGTGCTCCCTGAGGTTCCCCATGCAGAAGTAAGCCGAGCTGCCATATGATTCCTTCCCAGGAAGGAGGAGATGAGCACAGTGCTTTCCTGAACACCAGGGAGCCTGGGACAGCACTGGAGGTCAGCGGCACTCGGGAGGGTAACATACATCTCTGCTGCACGGAGGACTGGGTCTGGGCCAAAAGAGAAATGGATTCTTGGCACGTGCCCATCTCGCTACCCAGCCAGCTCCCCAAGGTCACGCAGGAGTTGTGTGAGTGGATGAAAGGGGCTTGGGAGCAGCCTCTGCAATCTGGACTGGGATAGCGCATTGCGAAGACGTGCCCAGGCGGTTTGCCAGGCACCTCCCAGCAATTCTGGAGAAAACGGGGTGCTGACAACAAAATTGGACCGATTGTGACGATATGACTTGTGCTTCCTTCCTGCTTCTCCCAGCCTCATTTATTGTTTTATTTCAATTTCCCTACCAAATTAAGCAGGTAAGTGCGGGCAGCAGGCTCTGTCTCTGCATCCCTGCTCTTCTCCCCCATCAGCACCCGGGCAAAGGGGCTTTTCTTGGGATGGCTCTGGCTGGCAGAGCCTCCAGCACAGCCTGTGCCTCGTGGGGCAGGTGGAACGGAGAGACAGAGATGTGCTGCCGGAGACCTCAGTGGGACATGGAGAGGAAGGTCTTTAGCATTGAAGGAAGAGTTTGCAGGTGCCAAAAAAAGGGATTATTAGAAAAATCTGTCAGTAGTGTTCTCTCCTTCACTCAGAAGTGCTAACTTTGAATTTTATTTTTTTTTTGAAGAGGGCATTTGGTATGCCTTGTTCTCCTTGTGAGATCACCCTATAGACAGAGTCCACTTAATTGCAACGTGCTTAATTGAGACAGCCGCTTTTACTGGGACATCTCCCAGGGAACCATCTCCACCTAATGATAATCAATGCCAATGGTTGTTGCCTAATCGGGTCAGTGCCATAAATCCCGCTTAACAAGAATGTGTTCAGTGAGTATCAAGTGATTAAACAGGTGTTAAAGAAGTGTGGGATGCCATGTTTAAACACAGAGAAAACCCAAACAACCTGAAAAGCAGTAGGTTGGGATCTCAAAATAGTAAATGCTATCTTTATCCCTTCTTTTCATTTCGTCTGGGGCTTCCTCTGCTAGGTCTTGAATCTCACTTGGAATTTTTCAACTTCATGGGGAGAGTGCTCCTGTGAATGAAAGCCAAGCTGATGCTCAGGGAGTCTGTGCTGGTTCCTGACTGCTCTGATTGGGTTTGCTACTTGTGCAGGACTTCCCAAAGATCCTGAAATGCTTTAGGAATTTATGTGCATTCAGAGATGTTACTTTTTTGTTGCTTAGTGATAGTTGATATAGCGTAGCCGTAGAAGAGAGCAGTGTGCCCTGGAGCCACTGTTGGATAGCTGGATCCTTCTGCCACTATTGATTTAAGAGCCTTATGGTAACGCAGAAAGCCAGTAGTGTGTAGTGCTGATACGGCCCCTTATTTTCCAGGCGCTCCGAGAATGCTTGCAGTCCCTGCATCCTGCTGCTGCCTCCTGGTCCTGAATACAAATGGAAGCTGTTGTCTGGTTTTGTTCCCCTCTACAAATGCAAGCAGGCCAGAAGCGTGCCTCCGTTTCCCACGGCACAACTTAGCCTTTAATGGGGAGATTTATTGTGTCAGGATTCTGCTGTGCGAGTTGTGCTCTCCGTTTTTGATCTGATTGTGCCCTGTCATCCCTATTGATTTAAGAAAATGCAATTGTGACATATCTTGTGAGTATGCAGCACTGAATTGAATTTGGGAGAGGAGCTTAATCACCTCTCTGAAAAAAAAACAAACAAGAGGTGCATCTTTTCTACCAGAAAACTACTATTTGGTATCTGACACAAATTCTGGGGTGTCACACAAACCTGCGGTGTGTGGGTCTTCACGGTAGCAGTGAGTCTGCCCCACTGATTTCATGTGAAATGTGGACAGGTCTCCACGTGCACCTGAATAAACCAGCTAGCCACGGTTGCTTTGCTTCCCCTTCTCTAAGCAGGCCTCTCTTTTCTGAGCATTCTCATCGCCCCAATTACTCTAACGTTTTGTTTGCAGACTTCTAGGTTTTCCCAGGTGTTTTCCTAGCAACCACGCCAGCTTTGAGAGTTGTCATTTTGTATTTGTTGAATGTCAGCTAAGGAAGAATCTCTGGACTTCCTTGGGGTCAGATCTCAGTATCTGTGTGAATTGAAAGGTGGATTTTTTAAAATTATTATTATTTTTAAGTTATTATCAGGCACAAAACTGTAGTGCAAAGAAGCACTATCCCTCTTTTCTTGATTCCGTTCCTGCTCTGTTAGACAGAGGCTGTAGTTCTGTCCAGCCCTTTTGTAGAGGCTAGCTTATTTTACCTGCCAGTCTGTTTTATGTTCCCTTTGGTCTTCAGTAATATAATGACTAACAAAGACCAGAGAAAAAATGCATTTTTATTCTAGATAGATATTTATGCATCGAATATCTCCACTGTAGCATAATATACTAAAATGTCATTTGAATTCTCAGTTCTTCTACCCCCTTCTTCCTCATTCTACGCGCTAATTTAATGGATCATTAGGAGTTTTAAATAGAAATAGCTCTATATTCTGTTACACAGCACGCTGGGTGTCAGAAGATATTTTGGAGCTCGCAGGAAGCAAGGCTGGTTGGCGTTACAGCAGCTACTTCATTTTTGCTGTGCTGCTCTGGCTTCAGTACACAGCCACCAGATGCAGAGGGACAGGTTGCGATAAATCTTTAATAGGAGCCTTACTTAATATTGCAGAGCTGAAAACTTCCATAGGAATGGAAAAGATGTTACTGGCACATATTCACAGCGTCACGCAAGGTATATGCCTGAGCTGGGTGAATTTCCATTCTGGCACAAACGTGAAATGTAGGTAACTTAAAATACTGCCCTTGTAAATTACTGAGTTACTCAGCTTCTTTTGATAGACTTCTGAAATTTTGCACTACTTTTGCACTGCTTTTATTTCATTTGTAGATAAAAAGTTCCAAGCAAGCACAGGATGTAGTCCTTGTGCAGCAGTTACAGCTGCAGAGGGAGAGGCCAGCAAAATTCATCCTTGGGGTGAGCCCCGTGCACTTGTCTTAGCTGTAGGCTCCAGCTGCTGTGGCTCGCAAGCCCAATGGCCTCCTTGCCAGGCTTTCTGGTGGCACTCAGTATTTCCAGCCCCCTCTGTTCCCTGTTAGAGGAAGGTAAAGGTTGCAAACCTCTCTCTCTCTGTACCAGAGCCAGTCTTGCTCAGGCTCCTCAAGCAATGACAGTTACAGAGCCTGGCACCATGTTCTGGCTTTCTCATGTTATTCTCTTATTTTATTCCCCGGTGCAGTAGGTTCCCCATTCCTTCTGTGGCCTGGGTCTTTTCTAGCAGAAAGTAATTGTCTGCTCCAGTGACTGCAGTAAGTCCTTATGCATTACATCAAAATAATTCTTTCCCTGCTTACTCCTGCAGTTTGCTTATAGTAGGAATAGTTTGGGTTTGACCTGTTGCCTTTGTTAATTGTGAGATGACCAGCGAGGGAGTGTGTTTGGGGAGAGGTGAGGATGTGGGAACGACAGCGCAATTCTCCAAGAACTCTGCTGTGTTATTTGCACAGCCCACAAAATAACCTCTTAAAATATGCAAAAAGGTCAGGGAGATAATGGAAGGATTTAGCTACCTGGGCACCAGTGGCTGTGATCCATTAAAAAGGAAATAAAATGGGAGCTAAGTGTGTGCTGCTAGCCTTGGCTCGCTTCCTAATTCAAAACATGTGTGAACTGGCAAAGGAGAGAGCAATGCTAGTAATTCAGAGAATAATGAGTGAGGATGTGAGACCAGAAGTGAAACAGCTGTGTAGGAGCTAACAGATAATAAAAGTTTAACCGAGCGGACGTTAAACATACCTGAAAGATGAGATTGAATCAGTGAATTCAGAAGAGGTATAGAGGAATGAGAAAGAAATATGTATTAACAGCAGAGTCTTCTGCATAGATACTAAGAGTAGCGTACTGCTAGACGTTGAGTTCTTTGAAAAATTTGCCTAAATGGGAACTAACTGAGCCCTTCTGAAATTTTGGTCCCAATGGTGAGGATTGAATGCTTGGAAACCCTGGCCATGGGTGGGATAAGAACCCTGTAATTTATTCCAAGTCTGAATTCTTTCCGTGCCAGCAGCCATCCTTTGGGGGCACAACTGGCTGGCTTTAATCCCTCCCATGCTGCTATGGCTGCCTTGCGATGTCTATGGCTGTCTTGCTTTGCAGCTTATTTTAAGGGGTTTGGATCTGCTGTTTGGTTCCCATCCTAGAGGACTGCAGTTTAATTAATCCAAAGATCAAAAACTGTTTTTTGCCTGGACTTTTCCCTTTGATTTTTTTTTTCCTTGCTTGACTAAGCCAGTATCTCATCAACAGAAATTTGATCATACAGGTCCCCCACAGCAACGTTGTGCTTCTGTAGCAGGAGAGAGGTGATTGACGACAGAAAAAATAACAAACAAACAAGGTGAAGAAAACCAGAACAAATCCTCTGCCCCCAAACCTTCCTTCTTCTCAGAGCTGCGTGTTTAGGGACCGTGCGGATCAGTGAGGAAGTGCGCTGTGTGATTAAAGGAAGGAAATCAGCTGTTCAGATAACTAAAATAAAGCCAAAGAAAACAGATGACTAGGTAAACAGAAGAAAGAAAGAATAGGTGCAATTAACGTGTAGCAATAACAAATCATGGGAATGGGAGGTTATTGCTGCTTGCTGGAAGCAAACACAGAATGAGAGGAAGATGGGGGAAAAGAGAACTGCTCCTTCCCACCAGCTTGGTGCGTCTTGCAGTCAGTTGCTCTTCAGAAAATGTGAAAGGATTTTGGCACTCAAAATAAGTCTGGATTTTCTGTATTATTCGCCCTTGTGTTACAGGTTGTGCCCATTAATGGGTCCCACTGGCACCAAAGTCCATGCTGCCATTTTCAGAAGGCCTCAGTCTGTGAAGGGAGAGGGATTTCTTCAAAATAGTCTTCAAGTGGGTCCTGAGCTGTTTTGAAAATGTAGCTGGTCAGGATCTTGTCAGATCTGCATGCTTGAAGACCGGTATTTGTGGTCTGAATGGTTTTATGAGAATCTAGATATGCTGTCGTGTTTTTGGGAAATCGGTATTCTTTATATACACAGTGCTTTATGACTTGTAGTTTTCTGTACTGGCCTCTTGTCTGTAGCTTCTTAGAAATGCTGTGACCTGCTTCTGTGACAGTGGCAGTGCAGAGACCCACGTTCCTCGTGTTCTCGGTTTGGTGCCGGCTGGTCGATGAGAACCAGAAACCTAGAACAAGAAACTTGGGTGGTTTAGTGGCCGCGCTAAAAGCTACTGCTGTAAGCCCGGTGCGGTGTGTGGCCGCCGAGCTGGGTTATTCTTCTGGCTTGAAAGGTGTCACATTAAGTTCTGGCTTTAGGCTTTTGGATTCAGTTCCTCCTTTCTCCGGGAGATGAAATTACTGACTTGAACTAGTGAGCCTGGTGGGTTTGGATAGAACAGTTGAAGTTCTCGTTTCTTGTCAAGCTGCCCTTTTTGCATATGCATTATAAGCTGGAAGCTAAGTAAATCAGCTGGGGGCATGCCGAATAGCAGGCGGCAGTCGAAAGGCTCATTGCTGGGACCGCAGGGCAGAAGCTGCTGCTGCAAGGCCCAGGCTCATCTTCGCTGCACCCGAGTCCCACGCAGGGGAGGTTTGAACACCTTGTCAGGTACAGCTCCGAAGGTGCTCTGGAAGTGATTCTTTTTACTGGGGATAAGCAGCAATTAGAAGTTAATTGTCTCTCTGGTAGCTGATTAACCTTCAGCCTTCCGGATAGCCTTTCCATACTTCTGATAGCATGCGTAGCTTACATTTAGGCACGAAAACCCAGGAGCTGGCTGTCTGGGGTTGCCATCTCTGCGGTTTGCTCTCTCGGCATTGGCTTTCCTACTTTTTCAGATCGGATTCCACCCTTTCTCTCTCCAGGTACTCCTTATTAAAATAATCCTTTGTGAAGTGACAGGCACACGAAGACCCGGAAAAAGAAATGAGGCAGAGGATGATTTGAGGTGCTGATAAAAGGCAATCAGCTGCAAAGAGCAAAGCATGAGGCATCCGATGTGATCTGTCTGGCGTGTGCCTAATTAGCATGTGCCTTCAGGCTTGCAGCTGGGCAAGAGATGGGAAGTTCACTCAGCAAGTTCACTTGTTTTCTCTGCACAGCTTTTCACACACGGAAGGGGGAAAAAAAGGTGAAAAAACTATTTGCTAGGCTGAGCAGTAGGACCCTGAAAGGCAATGTAGAAAACAAAAAGGCTTTGCTGGAGTACTGAAGCAGCTAATAAGATAATTAAAGCTGTGAAAAGTTGACAAAGCACTAGAGCAAGATGAATTGCATCCCCAAATGCCACGGGAAACGAGCAAGGAACTAGAACAGCCTCCCTAAATGAACTTTTGACACGTAACCCTCATTAACTGGAACAGAAATTGCAGGTATGACACAAAAACATGCATCTCCTTTTAAAGTGCAGAGCTCCCAAAGGACTGGGAAGGTGGTGGACATAATGTGCACAGTATACCAGGAAAACAAGAAGGAATAAAAATACTACAGGTGTACTTGCTAACAGTGAGAAAAACTTGGGAGAGAGGCAGTTGGTGAAAGCTGGTGACAGTATTTATTTACCAGGTGTGGTAGAACTGCCATCGGAATAGCTAAAAGTCAAAAGTTAAGTGCGAGTGTTTTCATTCCCAATTTATATGCAGTTAAATTAGCATCCCTGTAATTGAAGGGTAGGGACTGTATTGCGGCGTGTTTGCCTTGGCCTTAGCCAAAGACAGTCCTGAGCACGGGCTTCCAGGCACTGCCGTGGTACCGATAATAACAATTCTGTCCATCCTTGCAGCTTCTCCTGACGTACTTCTGGCCTGATGCACCCCTCCTTTCCTGCCCATCACCTTGCCGTCACTCAGTATAAAAACAACAGCAACAGCAAAAAGCTATGAAGGAAATCTTAGCAAAATATTTACCTGTGGAGGTGTTGACACTTGCTGCTTTTATGGGGTTGCAAGAGAACATAGGAGTCCTTTGTTGGAGTCAGAATCCGTGCTCCATTTCTGTCTTCCCTGGAAACAGTTTATGCACTTAAAATACATCATTTGCAGCACTCGTCTAGAGGAGAGCATTGTTTTCTTCTGCTTTTTCCTCTTCCTTCTGAGTGCTTGAAACTAATCAGGTTGTTTCTGTTCAGAAAAAAAAAAAAAATGAGGGATTTTTTTTTTTTTTTTAAAAAAGTATTTTGTTTACATCTGCTTTATAAAAATGCAAGGCTCTGCTATGCTTCAGTTCCTTGCACGTATCCCACAGACTTGCGTTGCTTCTCTGGCAATATATCCTGAGTTTTTTCAGATCACATTTAAAAATACTGCATCCAGTTGATATGAAGACAACCCTGACAATAGTAGAATAGGGGTAATATCTTTGTATTTCCTATTGACATGAGCTATTTCCATACTGAAATGCCCTCGTGGATATACGTTCTTTTCTCCTGACCCGATTTTGCTCATTTTTGGTGTGGTACAGTAGTCCTTAGATGCTTTTGAAGGCGACAGATAGCTTCTGTTAGGCAGAGTGAATGAAGGCTTTTGCATTCTAGTGTTATAAAAGTAGATTCAGCCTCATTAAGATGAATGGAAAGACTCCCATTGATTTCAGTGGAGTTGATTCAGGCTCATATCCTCAATTTAATGAAAAACATTATCCACATGACTCTCATTAACTCTGTTTGCAAAACAGACAGCGAGATATGACTCCAGATTTCTTCCGAGACATACTATGATGATGATGATGATGATGATCATCCTGTAGAGCAGACAAATGTACCTTGTGTTCAGAAGAGGATCATTTACTGCCTGAATTTTGCCGTGCATTTTTTCACGTTACACCTGTTTTCCTGTTAAAGAATAACTTACTCTCTGAATGCACAAGAAAAAAGTCACTGCAGTCTTTGTAGGCGTTCATTTCCTAAATTCAAAGCACTGGCTTGGCCACGGCTGGTGATTCAGCAAACCTTAGTGGGGTTACCTGGAGGGCTGGAGGCAGGGCCGTGTTATCGGCAGAGCTGCTGCCCTCAGGCCAGCTCTTGCGTGCCGCTTCCACCTCTTCGGGGGGCCGGGGGGCTCACAGGAGCTCCCACATGAAAGCACAGCCGTGGGGTGTTAACCCATGGTCCCGTGGCTCAGAGCATCCCCCAGCAGAGGGCTGCGTGGCCCTGCGCTGGGGTAATGGGCAAGCGGGTCACCGCCTGGAGTTTAGCTTCAGCGTTTCCTTATCGGAACGGTGACCAGCGCACGCTTTTGGGAAAGCCACCGTAATGCCTCCTTGTGGTTTTTGTTTAGTGGTAGGAAACGTTGTTTCCTTGCACTTTTTAACCTTGTGGACTCGCTTTAAAATTTGTGACTCGTAACAGGAGGGCAAGATGCCAAGGCACAATCAGCTAACACAAAGGGAACTAAATTTGGCCCGGCGATATGAAAAATCGAGTCCATTGAAATCAATGGTGAAATTCCCATTGATGTCAGAGGTGCTGTTGTTTTACCCTTGGTTTTCATGGTTTTTATATGTTCATAAGTCCTGTGAAGTTGCTGTGACCTCCTAAGCCTTGTGATATTTGGCTCTGCCTTTAAAGCCCCAATTCCTGCAGTCCCGTGATTACGTGGCAGTCAGATTTGTGCTTGTGTTCAGAAAGGAATTTTCTTGCTTTCATAGTTGAAAAGAAGGTTTTGAAATGGTTACAAAATGAACAAGGGAAATAACAGAGAAGCTGAAATGCATGATGTTCTAAAACCATATAGTACGTGAGCTTGTTTGAAGGCTTGCTTGGTATCACCGGGCACAGATACTAAATGCGAGGTGTCCCGGAGGTGGAGCCTTGCATGTACGCTTGGTGGTAGTGATGGGACAGTGTCTCAAACCAGTATTTTTTCCAGCTAATTGAAGTGACACTGGAGAGTGTTTTTTTTTTTTATTTTTTATTTTAAAAAGAGCATATGCCAACTTTACAGTACTGACGTGCAATTCAAAACAGATTAAAAGGAGATTAAATGCCTTTGAAGACGGCGGGCTCTGCCAGCACTGTAGGTCTGCCGACTACCGGCTCTGCAGCCGCGCAGGTCCCATTGTTTTTTGTGGGCACATCTTTCAAGTGTCACAGGATCTCTCAATTCCTTTCTGCAAAGGGAGGAGATATGATGTGGGCTTCACATCCTGGTTTCTTATTTTGAAGTGGTTGCCAAACGTTCTCTTCAAAGGTGATATATTTTAAGGAATTTCTTGCTTGTTTATCTTCTTAAGTTGATTTCCTTGGGGGGTGGGGGGTGATTGTTTGTTTTATTTTGGTTCTTCTGGTGCGTGCATGAGGAAGATAGGGCTTGCAGGGGCAGAGGGGGGCTGTTTACTTTTTGCCACAGAAGAATTTTTTTCTTCTCCCTTGTGGCTAAACAACAAGCTGTCAAATACTTGGGCAAGTTGAAGCTGACTGTCCATGACATGCACCATTGGTACAAACAAACCAAAAGTATTTTTTATGTATGTTTTTAAGCTCATGTGCAATTTAAAATTAGCCCCCAAATTAGTTTGGCTTGGCTGCTCTTGGGAAGACAAATGTGATTCCTCCCCACGTGCAGTACAGCTGCATGCTGCCAGTTGCTGTATGTACTCAAGACAAGATCCGATGCTGACAGCAAGAGATTTCTGAAGAAATACATCCTAATGCTACAAAACAGCAGCAGGATGTCAATGGGCTTCTCTTGAAAAGCAGAAAGGAGAAAACAGGGTTAATTTCTCTTCTCTGACTTGTCATAGAAAACATTCGGTCAGCATTAAAGAGGATGTCTTTCTAAGACCTTGATTTAAAATGAAAAACTGATTTCTCTCTCTCTTCTCCTGCCTCTTTTCCAAGTGAACGTTCTGAAACGAAGCTCGCAGGGCTCCTTTCCTTCTTGCTTCAAAAACAGAAGTGTGTAGAAGTTGCAGCAGAGGGCAGGTACAGGACATTTTTAGAAAATATGAGGAATAATTGAATAGAAAGTAGAGAAAGTTAACAAGCCAACATGATGAAGAGTCTCACCCCAGTCTCGCCCAGAAGTGGCGTGGGCTGAAGCTTTTTGGTATTCGTCCCTCTGCCACACTCTGGCTTCTCCATTTTGTGCGTGTGCTGGGAGGGCAGAGCAATGCTTTCCTTCCAGCACCCGGGAAGAGTCAGCGCTTGCTGTGGCACCAGCCAGTGGTGCTGCCTGCTCCCTAAAATAGAGATATTCTGCTGCTGAAAACAGCTTCTTTCTGCCTCTTGCTTGTCTGTGCTAGCCAGCCACAGGATACGCCTGCTGCACCTTAACGGGTAGTGACACGCTAAATGAACCCTGGGCACTTCATTTTGCTCAGAGGGAGCATCCTGAGCTTGAAGCAGGAGCACACTGGGTTTGTGTGAGGGAAGGAGGTGTTATTTGCATCGAAGGGTCATTTGTGAAACCCTAACGTTGCACACCCAAGCCCAGCATCGGGTCCATGCAGTTGAAATCGCTGACAGAGAGCGTTCTTACAGTGCGTCTGGTGTCAGGAATGGCTGCCAGCCAGTCTCTTTGCCTGCTTTGGCTTCTTTTAAGTGAAAATGGATCTCAGAGCATCACGGCCCAAGTGCAATCTCTACAAATGTATAAAGGTCTCCTTGGCGAGGCACAGAAACACCGCATCTCACGGTGCTGCTGCTCCAGGCCTGGTGTTGCAGGACCCCCTCGCTGAGGTGCGGTGCCCAAACGCGGGCACTGTTGCAGCTCCTGCCTGCCTGGCTGCTTATCCTACGTATGGCAGGAACAGGAACAGCGAAAGAGGGAGGTGAAACCACAGAGAGGAAATGGCAGGCGAATGGAAGCGGGAGCTGCGGGTTGCGAGACGTAATGCTGTGAGCGCCAACACGCAGTCAGCACAGCTCTTACGCTTCATGGAGCACCAGTCTGTTACTTTCAGCAAATGTCTGTTTCTAAATTTCCTATCTAACCTTTCGGAGTGTTTTAGACCCTGCCCGCGTATAGAATGGCACGGTGTTTAGTGCTGAATTATGTGAATGCATGGCTAGCATTAGTGTTGTCTTATCACTGCTCTTGTATTTGTTAACAAGAGCGCGACCCTAAAGTAACGTTTCCATTCTGCTGCTGATTTTGGAGCAGTTTTTAACAAATACCTCAAGTAGCAGAAATGGAAATCACGTCTTAAAATTCCCCATCCTTCCTGCCTGCTGCTCCGTATGCAGAAGCACCTAGTGCTGTGTTCGCAGCGTGCTGGGGAAGGGCAACTCTGCTTTAGGAGTTTGTGCTGTGCACAACCTTCCCTTAACCGCGGGCAGCTCCCGAAACCACCCACCGGTGCCGGCTGGGGACCGGGCACAGCATTCCCTGGAAACAGTGTCTGGTTTTATGTTCAGTAAGCCCTTTGCTTTGCGGGTCAAAGCCGGAGAAGCCTGCAGTTTTAAAAGAAGGAAGCGTGGCGTTCAGAAGGCTGAATGCCTCTGGGCAGGCCAGTCCTTGGGCACCGTGTGGCAGCCAGCACCGTGCTGTCCCTGGCACTGGCATCAAACCCCCTGGGCTTCTGTGGGCAACTGGATGACCCCCGCATGGTCCGTGGCTTTGAGGAGTACCTCAAAAGGCCGACATCAATTTCGGCTCACCTAAACCCCTCAGGCAGCAGCCCTAGATCGCAGATGGGGTCTGTCTGCTCAGCATCCCAATGAGATCCTGCTCAAATGCTCTTCTCTCCAGGTTGTGTGAACACGTAGTCCTTACCGGAGCAGGGTTGAGCCCATGACGTTTATCTCACCTACGAGAGCAGTGGTAATGACTTACTGTTGCCCTTCCCCTGGCCTCGAAGTGTAGCTGGCAGTCGGTGGGTGCTGTTGCCTTCTTCCCAAGGAAGCTGTGTGCTGCCTGGGCCGCCTGGTCGAGCTGTAATGCTGCTCTGGCTGCATAGTGACCCCAAGGTTATTCGTGTGGTGGTGTGTGTCCCTGCAGTGTCTCACTTGGGAACTGCCAAAACCAGGCAACATCTGACCCTTCGTCTTTACAAGTGACGTGCAAGGAAAGGGATTAAAACAGGGCTTCACGGTTACCCTTTGGGTTGTTTTTTTTTGGTAGAGGTGCAGTTCAAAGCAGAATGCACACATTTGTACTGTACTTACTGCACAGCAGTTTATTACTGGAGCTTTTTTTTTGGTTTGTCACAATTTACACGACTCTCATTGCCATTGCTGCCTTAAGAATGGATGTTCGAGTGCAGCTTTGCCAAAGTTGCTCTGTCCTCCAAGAGTCATAGCAGACTAGGTAAGTCATACAAGCTCGTTTCTCAGAGGAATTATTTTTGGCTGCCTTCCTCCATTAGCACTACCAGTGCTTACACCGTTGATTCCAGTGGGAGCTGTGCGACTCCCACACCTAGTGCATTTGCAAATTCCAGCCTGAAGCTTGCTGTTATCATCACTGGCTAGAAGACGCCTGCAAAAAGGAGCATGGCATGAGTGAAAGCAGGGGAGATGCATCGAGACGTAGTAACTTGCAAAGAGCCCTGAAAACAAGTGAAGATGGACTTTGTTTCATGTCATGTATTTGATAATGAAACAGATTTTTTTTTTTCTTTGCCTTTTTTTTTTTTATTCCCTTACTTTTCACCTTTCTGTACAAGAAGTTTTGGCTGTCCCAGGAGCAGAAGAGGGAAGCTCACATGTAGTAGGGCAATAAACTGCAATCTACCTAATGCACCATCAGCCAACCTGAGCGAAAGTTCAGGACCTGTGGCTCCCATGTGGGTTCATCATATGACATATAATGGCAATGTAGCACAAGTTTGTCACCCTGCAGAAATGTCACATCGCTAATTTGTCAGCTCGAGCCCTGCCCTGTCCCTGCGTCAGGGACCTGGGAGCTGTACCTGTGGTGGCAGCAGGCCAGCACCCACGCCGTGTCCTGGGCAGGCACCGGCCCCTGCTGTCACTGCCCACGGTGCCGTGGGCTGTTTGCTCCCGGCTGGCTGTTCCTGCAGCTCCTCACTGCCCTGGGACTTGCATGGCTTTGGGCATCGGGTTCTGAGGCTTTACCTTCCTGTTTAGGGAGGGAAAGAGGGGTTTGGCTGCAGATGGATGTTGCACAGAGTTGCACGTAGCAGCGCCATGCTGTTGCCCACATGCCCGTGACGCCAGCTGGGCTCCTCTGGGCACCTCCACAGCACAAACACACCAAGAAAAGAGGGATGTTTCCCCTCTCCATGTTCTTGAGGTCTCAGAGGTTGTTTGCAATGGCTCTGCTTAAAACATGGGCCTTCAGGGCACTGATTTTTTTTTTTTTTTTAATTTTTTATTTTGAAGCAAGAAGTGTGATGTCGGTTCTGTTCTGCATGGTGGTACAAGTGGGATTTCGCGCGTGCAGGTCCAGGTAACTCTGTCGCTGTAGATTAGCTTCACAGTAAATGCAGAAAACAAAGGATGTTGAGTTCCTGAAGGAAATGGGGAAAAAAGTCTCGAGCCCACCCAGGGGTTTTTTAGTGCTAGGCTGCCATGCGCTTTCTGCTTATAGAGGGATGTTGCTGCAGTGCTGCTAGGAATGTAATTTCATACTGTCTGTATTATTTTTCTCCTGTATCTTGCATCTGCATCACTTAGTAAATGAGCTTTAAATAATTATGTGGTGAAGTCCTATCTGGCCTTGACAATTAGACTGAGACACTGCAGTAGCAGCAAACCGAAAGAAAAAACAACACCATAATCATAAATAATAGACATTGACTGGATCTGCCAAAACTTGCAATAAAGAAGTCTTGCCTTAAGTCTTGTTCCTGGCATATAGATTTTTTTTTTTTTTTTTTTTAAAAAAAAAGGAATCCAGCAGTGTGCAGTATAAATCAAGCTGCCATACATCAGCGTTTGCCAGCTAGACTTTTTTTTTTTCCCCTTGATGGAGCTCATCTCAATCCCAAAGGTAGAGGCAAGCTTCTGGAAGCACGCAGTCACCGCAGATCACAGCCAGCACTTCCGCGTGCAGTAGAAATCCTGCCTGCCTAACACAGATTTTTTTTTTATTATTATATTTTTTAAAAAATAAGTGTAATATAGGATCCAAGGTAGCACTTGCTGTTCATCCAAGTCAATACTTTGGTTTTACTGACTGTTCTTGTTCCGGGCTTGTATACTTCCTAGGTTACATGTGAATTGAGTAAGCAATGGCAGTAAGGACAGGACCTTTGCACGGTGTCTAAGCTCTCTGCTGAATTCTGCCCTTCCTCATGCAGGGTGCGCTTCCCCCTTTGTATCTCCTCGCCCCTGCCTGGTCCAACAGCCAGCCCTCTCCGTGACCAGCACAGCACCAAGTCCTGTTCTGTGCGACGGGGCAGGTCCGGTGGTTTCTGTGTGGGAGCGATCCTGTTACTTCTCGGATGGGATCCGTCTGCAGTCCCTGCTCAAACTCGTGGTGGAGTCAAGGGAGAAGAAAGCACGGAGGAGTCTCACTGATGGTGCAGGCCATGCTGTGAATTAAGGCCATAATGTGCAGAGGAGGGGTTGCAGTTGTTTTTGCCAGTCCTTGGAGAATGTGAGAAATTATAAATGAAGATTGCAGTCTGATTTATATAGGTAATTTCTGTAATGTATTTCTGTGATGCTGCAGAGCTAATTATAGATGACTATAAATATGCTATTGTGACCCTTTTAAACATTTATTTTATTGCTCTTGAGGAAGCAGTACTAAGTTTAGTAGGCTACACTGAATTATTGACCTAACAAATTACAACCGTGGGCTGCTGTATGGTATTGACATAACAGATTGTAACGCCGTCTTTAGAAGTCATTACAGAATTTAATTCGGGGCATGTTGAACTTTGAGATTTACCTTGGGCGGGAACTGGCTCTGTAATATGTGGGACATATGTTAACCTGTGTGCATAGTGGACAATTGTTGCAATGTCTTCCACAAAAGCCATAGAAATTACTTAATAAATTCCAGTCGGACTTTTTTTTTTATCCCCTCGTGCTCAGGGAGCTGTAAACGCAGATGTATGAAGGCCCTCAGGGAGTGGCACTTACTGCCATCATTTTTAGAACTAAATCCGTTTTCCTACCAGGAACAAGCCTCGAAGTTTTCTGACGGGTCAGACCGCTGGGCTGCCCGTATAGCACCCAGCTCTGTTCCTTGTGTCATCCGTAGTGTTCTGGAACCAATCTCATTTTGAGACTGGAACGGGAGAGCAACAGGGACTGAGTGAGTAGGAAAAGTCGTGTCCGCATGTGTATGCGGGACGTGTTCAGCACCAGCGTGGGGCTGGTTCCTGGGCAGGGAAAGGAGCGGGCCGTGTGTCTCCCACCGCCACCTGAAGCTGCTCAGAGGTTTATGGGGTGGCAGCAAGTCCCTGCAGCACCGCAGCGTGCTGGCCGGGACGGGGTCTGTGCTGCCAGGCGAGCCGCTTCGTCAGCCCCTGCGGTGGGTGCAGGACGCGTGCTGGTGCGGCACGTCTTCAGGAGGTGCTGCGTCTTGCCTTGAGGTCAAAGCATCCCCTTGGGCAGCTGCTCGATGGAGCAACGTGCTAAGACCGTCATGACAAGGAGCTCTGTATTCCAGGGAAATGCTAGGAGAGTTTCTGTAGCCAGAGTGAGTGGTAATGCTCTGGCTGTATGTCCAAAGTTTCCCTTTAAAATCGGTTCAAGAAAGCATGAGTCTTTCCTGTTCCTTCATACTTCATGGCATCTTGTTAGCCTCGGATTCTGATGGAACAGAAAAACCCTTCAGGAGCAAATCGATCTGGCAGTAGAGGATGTTGAGAAATGCACTCTGCTTCATCTCTCATCGGGAGTTATTGTTGGGGGGGAAGATGATGAGCAGATTCCTGTCCCTGTAGAGTGAATATAAACATAAACCAAGAAATGCCTCCTCTATTTCTGAAACAAATAGAGGTGGTACAGCCAGCCTGCAATTTGATTTACTCCACTTTGAGTGTGGGGAAAACTGTGTATCGTCAATGGAACCAGAACCACGTTGCATTATTTAGGCTTTTGCTTGTTAGTGGATCATTCCAAATCTTCTGAGAATGAGAGGCAAGGAATTATTTATAAGATGATCAAATGTAGATACTACATCCAGGGCGGTAAAAAATTTGGATTGATTTATTTGGGGAAGGTTAGACAACACGCTACTCAAATATGTAGAGGATCTTTTCTAAGCACAAACAAATTAGTTTGTTAAACTAACACAAATGTTTAAACTAATGGAAAAAAAAAAACCAACACTCCTACTGGTTCTAAAACAGTTCTGTAATTTTGAACATCCAAGCTTCCAGAACACCTTGAACACCTGAAGTAGGATCTGTGTTCCTGCTTCAGTGCCATAATGCATGGGGATGTGCCGGCTTGCCTAAAATCAGCTGCTGAAGAGTTCTGCTGTCTTGGGAACGCGCTTGTTCAAGAAATTAATCTCATGTTTAATCTGGTTTGATACTGTGTCTTAATTTGTTTTGCTGCTGCAGTCATTGGCTAAGGTTTGCTTATTCATAAGGATAGCTGCGATTGTAGCTTCAAGGCTAATTTCAAGTTTCATAGAAAACCTCAGCTCCTTCAGCTTTTTAATTGGCCACGTTACTCTGTTCTTGTTTAATTGAGGAGGTAAATAATCCCTGTGAAAAGACTGGGACTACTGAGAGAGATTAAGCCTCTACCAACATGAATAAAAAGTTAGTTTAAAGGACAGATAAACACTATTAAAAATTAAAAGGCTCTTCAGTATTGAAGTAGGTAAATCTTGATCTCTAATGGCATGTAAAACCAGGTTTTCGGAGAAATTAAAGTTGTTTCTGCAATTTTTGTGAAAGGAAAATATTTGCCTTAGAAAAAGAAACAGGCATGCCGTCACATCTTTGTGCGTCCACAGCGCAAGAGCTGTTGATACAAAGATCAGTGCTTTGAGTCGTTTCTGGAAGATCCTTAAAATTTGTACTCCAGAATGAAGAAGAAGTAGGAAGTTTTCTACCATCATATATCTGCATGGGGGATCTTCTTTTTCCTTACTGGGCTAACACAGCAAAGCACTTGGACTGAGATTGGTAGGAGAAAGTAGCCTGCGAGTCCCTCTGCTTTTTTATTTTTATTCTTTAATGTAGACAACTGCAACTTGTACAGAAAAGCTCTTAAAACTCTTCACGCATGTGAACAATACCGGAAGACGGTAAGAGCCATGTTTACATCTAGAAGTTTCTCCAGTTGCAGCTCAGGGCGGATCAGCTGTTGCTGTCAGAGCGTCGTGGCCAAAACGGCCTTTTTAGTTTTGGCTTTGAGCTAGCTAACTGCTCTACAAAAGCTCTGCAGTGAAATCGAGATGCATAAGCTTCTGTAACATCAGACGTTGGCTTGGGTAAATTAATAAGACAACTTTCTCCCGAATGGAAAAAGAAAACTCTTCTGAGGCAGCGTGGGTTTTCATTCCCTTAGTCGCATTGAGAAATACCTCCAAGTGTGGTCCAGTGAGTCCCAAATCAGAGTTCTGGAAAGCAGCTGTTTCACATACCCCACAATTGTGTCACGGTTTCTGCACATTTTTAGGTTTGCCCGTTTTGAAATAAAACACCCTCACTTGGGTCACCCTTGACCATGCTGGGAGAAGCTTTGGTTGATTTGCCACGAGTGGTTTCATTTAAAAGACCCTGCAGAAAAAAAAAGTGAGGGATCACGGGCAAATGGGGCCTCTAGTACATTGTGCTTATTGGCACCTCGGGAGGGATCAAGAGAACCTGAGAGTCCATTTGGTTTAACTGGAAAAAGTACTTCTCATTGAGAATGTGTACGGGTTAGAGGCGTGCCTAAAATCTGTCGTCGCTCTCTGTAACTCACTCCGCATTTATCCTGTAATTCCCATACAGCAACTAGGTCTTCTGAATAACATTAAAAAATAAATAAGAAATCTCCAGACAGAAACCTAAATATCACAATTGTCATCATAAACCCGCAAGAGTTGGCCACCAACCATAAACCCAACCTTCTAGTAAGTTCTGTTTGTTTACTCTCTCCCCCGCTGCGAGTCTTGTAACTGGCTTAGCTGTCAGACGGTTTCTAATTTTGAGTGTCTTGTGTCATCGTCCCTACTGTCCTGGTTTACAGCCAGCCGAGCTGGCTTTTATGGGAGGGATTTTCAAGGGTGACCAAGCTCCAATTAAAATCTCCTCGCTGAAATGCCCGATCCATCTGATGTGTTTGTGGATTAAAATCACGGTAGGTGATTTCAGTAATGCAAGCCTCTACCCACGTGGCCATCTTTTTTGGAAAAACCAGATTTGTCTGCCGTTGCTGTTGTTTTTTCAAAATACCATTTTTTTATGGGAAAAATCTGCTTGCTGATTTTCCTTCTGTTTACTTTCCATAACTTTAAAAGTTTCTTTGAAGATGTCGACAGAAATAGCTGTTTCTCAATCCGTGTAATTACTGAGAGAAGCATCCATTTTCAAAGTCTGCCAGGCTTTTTTTTTCCCCTCTAACTAGCATGCTTTTACCCATTAACAGCACTTCTTAGAGTCACTCCGGAGTCAGCCTTGCCTATTTTGAAAGACACGCTAATTCCTACGCTGGTTTCTTTCAAAATGAAATTTAATGTGTAATAAAATTAGAGTTAAAAAATGAGACACCGGCTGAAAAGGAATCAGACATGTTAAGAGATTACTTAGGCTGCAAGCTCAACCACTTAGAAGTTAGGAAATGTTAGGTAAGACTTGATTTTAGTTTCCCTGTGCATTTGGAGGAGTATGAATATGTATTTTTTTTTTTTTTTTCTTATGTGCAGATTAGACTAGGAGAATTTCTTGGCTTGTTCAAACACGGCTGTATTTTCACAGCTCTGGTACAAAGAGCTACAATTTGCTTGACTGTGTTAAAATCCACAGGTATTTCTGCAAGTAGGAAGGCATTAGCTCTTCCCACATATGAGTAGTAGTTGATGTTTTTGAGTATGTAGAGAATCTGTTTTGTAAACTGTTCTGGCTCACATCCATCTCCCTTGCAGAGATGTACCTTACCTGAGAAATTGCAGCTTCATTAGAGGAAATGGGTGAGATTGCCCTTGCTGCTGCTTCAGGAACAAAAGCAAGCAAGCAACCCCAGCCCGGGCAGTCGTCCAGCGTGGTTATTTCAGTCTGAATGGGTCAAGTTTGGCAAAGAAATGAGGAGCTGATGTCCAGGTCTTTTAACGGAGGGTGCTGGGCAGCTGCACACAGTGCTGCTGTGCTTTTGGGAACATGAAATGGGGTCAGATTAAAACCAGTCTGCCTGGATGTGAAATGCCTTTCGGGGTTGCACGTTGCTTGTGCCTGTGGAAGCTGCCCCTGAGATGCTGCAGAAGCTGGGGAATGGTACTGCATGTTTCAGAGGCTCAGGTGTCTCAGAGGTATTGTTGCACAGCCCCACAAAACGTTCAGGGGCTAATCTGCTGCTGAAATTCTCTGTCAGGGTGGAGCCTTTGGGTACTTCTCTCAAGATGTTTTGGTCACCTTTAAGAAGACAAACTCTCTCTTGAAAAGCCATGAAGCATTAGCATGCTGCTGCTGGAGGAAAGGTACTTGGAGTAATTATGCTCCAGAGAACAGAACTTAGAACATTTGTGGGGGAGAGAACAGAAGATTGCAATAAAACTAGCTGCTAAATAAGGAAACATCGTTAGGCAGCGGGGCAAACCCTGGCTTTGCTGCTTTGCAGCTAACTCCACATACTGGAACAAAATACAAACGGGCAAGAGCAGACAGTGCCCTGAGAGGAGAAAAAACGTCCTTTTTGTGTGCTGTCAACAAGTGGAGACATCTCACGGATCCCAAAACCTCCCGACAGCCCACCAGACTGTTGGGCTGAGGCGATGAAATGCGTGCAAAATTACAAGAGTGCCACGGCACGACCGGGCGAACGCTGAGCGCAAGCAGCTATTAGCATGGCCTAGGCTGCAGTGAGCCCTGTGAAGAAGAGGGCGTTCTTCAGGTTGGTTAAAGATAAGAAGAGCTAATCACGCACACGCCAAAGTGTCACCAAGTCTGTTGCTGAATTATACCGGGGTCATGTTTTTGTGTTTGCCTTTCATGCTCCAAGCAGCTGGCTCCTGCAGGAGTGTAGTTGATAATTAAGGCTCGAGTGTGGCGTAGGGCAAAATATTTTGGGAAACGTGGCTTGGCAAGAACTCAAGGTCTTCAAACAAGTTGCCCTTTGCTTCATCTTTGTTTTTGTTTGCTGAATGACCCATATTTCCTCATTCAGTGTAAATTCTGGTTTCAAGTATAACTGCCAAGACTAGAAGAATTTTAGTCATGCACATGCAAATACATTAATAAAAAAATAATTTCCTAGATGTATCTGGAGATTTATAAAATAATAACGAAGAAGATTATGCATTCAGTTTAATAGGAGATGAATGTAAATTAAATCTTCAGAAATTCACCCACTGATTCTGATCTAGGGATACTTTTTTTTTTTTGCTTTGATTTTTAAAATGTACTTATCCATAAGCCCTGGGAGCATGCAAAAATGATATTTACAGCTTGTATGAATTAAATTAGATATCCTTACTCCCTTCTAATTAATTCACGAGTATTGAACAAATAACTGTCCTAAACTCACTTATATTTACAAGGTAAGTAGCAAGCGGAGGTAATGAGGGAAATTAAAGCACGGCAGCAGCAGGTGAAGCAACGTGGGCTGTGGGAGAATGGGGCAAGCGATCTCCGAAATGGGGAATCATTTGTCTGCCACTGTGGTGTGGGGAGGCGAGCATAGCAGCTGAGATTTGCTGCAGAGTAACGGCACCAGGAACAGTGTGCATTTGCAGAAACAAAATGTGATTTGCCTAATGACAAAGGGATGATTCCTTATGCCGATCTTACGCACTCACCTAAATTATTCTCGAGCATTTGGCAGTGCATGAACATCTTCAGCTGGTATTGTCTGTGTACTTAATCTTCCTGTAGAGGAGTGAAATGTCAAGGGTTCAGCTCAGAAGGCTTTTCTTTGTGCGTGCAATTTGTGTTGCTTATTTCTGGTGTTGGCACAAAGAGCCTGGAACCAGCAGTTTTCTTCAGGATAAACTTCTGCTGAAACTGCTGGAGTATCAGACCTACTAAATAGCCCACTTATGAACTAGTACGTAATAGATTATTCTTTTGTGTATCTCTTGCTACTTCCTAAACAAAGCTGTTTGGTGGCTGGAATGGTGAGAAGTCAAGGGCTTAGCTGTAAATAAGAACAATTTCTTTAGCTGCATAGAATAAGAAAAGATCTGGATGCTGTTAGTGCGTGTATTACTTTCACATTCAGAAAAATCTCAAAGTCCATTTTTTGCTTTCAATATCTAGAGTAAAACAGTCCTATATATTGCCTCTGCTTTTTAGTGGAGAATCAATATAGCTCAATTCTTATTTCATTTTGGATTGAATAACTCCTCTTCATCTCAACTGATGCTACAATGCGTGGTCTCTGATCACTTGTGAACCCCCCTCTGTACCTCCTTCATGTTAAATTCAACTCTGAGTGCTGGCGAGCAGAGCTCTGGATGATGCTGCACTAATTCTGGCTTATGTAATTCATCAAAATTCAGGCAATCTTCAAAGCTTCCTGTGCCAACAAGAAAAAATTATCAGCTTAGTTCTATATGATCTGGCTGGCAAGCCTGGGTGGGGGCTTCTTATTTTTGTTTTACCTCCATGTTGTTACACTCTTTTCCGCATAATATCTGAAGCTTTGCCTACCAGAATAATATGCCTACAGCTGCTTGGGTCATAGACCCCTCCTTCCCCTTTTCTAACATTTAAAAGTTTTAGTTTTTCTTCAGTCTCCAGGTTTGGTACAGATTTGATGCAAGACCAGGATGATTTGTTTAAAATTCCAGTGAGAAATTTTCATCCCGTAATAACAGATATTTCAACAAAATCAGTGATCCTGAGGGACCTTTATGTCTGGGGGAGAAAAGATGCAAATGTCTTCTGGTGCTCTTTCAGCTCTAAATCTCAACAACCAGGCCTTGGATTCTAAAAAAAAAAAAAAAACCATTTACAAAGGTTAATTCATGACTTTTTAGCTGTCATCCTCAGTGTCGGAAGCATCATGTTACAGCGCGAGTTTCCTGTTGGAAGTTTGCCTGGATTTTGGGTTTTCCAGTTAAGCCATGCATGCCAGGGCCCTGGCTGGAAGAATGGGCAGGAAATGCACATTGTGCTACTGTTTTCTGTTGATGATCCTTTTACTTCTTCAGTTGATGATCCTTTTGCCTTATTCCTGCACGGAAGTCATGGGTACGTGTGTAGGGCACGTACTGGTACATTGAGCCGTAACCTTGAGACTCCATGTGTTACGTGTTAGCAGAGCGATTCCAAGTTCCTCCTCTGCTTTTGTTAAATCTAAATATATAAAAAGTATTTATTGCTTTAATATAAAGAAGCCAAAAGCTCCAGGCTATTAACAATAATTAAAAGTGCAGTTTGCAAACTCCTCCACACACGCAAAAAAAAAAGCTAGTTGGAAAGAACAGCGTTACAGAACGGTGCAGTCCTGCCAGAACCACCCTCACCTGATGAAAGCCCCTTCTACAAAGGTATATTACAACCCCTTAGCGTGTTGCCATTATTTCAGACACATCAGACTTAGGCTGCATGGGCCGACAAGTACTTGTGCAGCAGAAGCTCGAAGGATTTGAGCTCGTTCCCTCTTGGCGAGCCCTGGCGGTGGGCCGCAGCACCGTGGCTCTGCCCCCGGTGCTGTGAGTGGAGACCCAAGTCCCTTCTGCAGCTCTTTGCTGCTCGGGGCACTCTGCTGAAAATAATACACTCTACTCGCTTCAAAAGCAAAGTCACACTAGTGATCCATATGCTCTGTGGTCCCTGGTCGGCATGAAGTAATGGCACAAGAACATCACTCCCAAAACACGATACGGTCCCTTCAGGGAAGGCGTTTAATCATCATAATCATACATGATTGAGACTTTTTATTTGAACCGAGAAGCTGCTTAATAGAAACACCGCTTTTTTATCTGCTGCTAAAAACTTCAATTCAGTGTACTTTTCCTTGTGACTCTGAAGCTAAAAATTGCCAGGTTATTCTCAGTTACATGAATAAAAATCAGTCAAGTACCATTATGAAGGCTGCCTACAATATGCTTTGTATTTTCTTTTGAAGCGGGTCCTCCCCCAGCTCTGTTCTCTTTGAATGCTGGCCGCACCTCATCAGTTCTCCCCTTCCTCCTGTGGTTATTCGCTCGTGTACGTGTGGCGAGCAGCTCTGTGACAACCGTTTCGGCAGAACCAAACCCAGCCCAACCATCAGTGGTGCTTTGGTGTCCAAGCAGCTCCCGCTGCCAGCTGGGTGACAAGTGAGAGCTTTTGGGGAGAAACTTCCAGCTGTACACAGCAAGCCCGAACCTGGAGAGCAGCTCCCGTGGGTGCTGGAGATCCCATTGTCTGTGCGCTCATTTCTCCAAAAGCAGCGGGTTGCCGTCGTCATAAAGCTCCTAGCTGTTGTCTAACATCCCTTTATCCATCTCCGTCACCCCTGGGCACACTGCCCGTCCTGGGAAGGCAGAGCACTGGTAGGCAGGGTAGGAAAGGGACAGCACTGATGCGTAGGCCTGGGCTAAGGCAGGGAGATGCTTCTCCAGCATTACCACTGTTTTCCTTCGTGCTGCTGAGAGTTTATTTCACACGCCCATTTCTTATTTCATCCTCTGGCTGTCTTGTGTATTTAGGGTGAAAGATCTTAGGGTTGTGGCCCGTTTTTGTGGAGTACGTACCGATACTCTGACTAACACGGAAAATAGTTATTTATGTTTACCAAGATGAGCTTATACCAGCGGTGACTTTGGGGTAAAACTGCAGCTTCAGACGTGACTGAGGGAGGGGGCAGACTGAAGTCTCGTCCGTTTGGGAAATTTTCTCTTTTTTTTCCCCAGTGTGTTTGTAAATACAAGACTGAAGTCCGAACCCCTGGGCAGAGCCCTCTGACTCCTTGGTTTGCCCTTCATCCATTTACGCCGGTTGTTTGCTGAGATGAAGGCAGGTGGAAGATCTTTACTGCTGCACTTTTTTTTCTGCATCACGACTATTTCTTTGGCGCTAAAAGTTGTGCTGTGAAATCTCTGCACCAGTTTCTAGACTGGTTAGGCACCGTCTGTAAATCCAAGTAAATGAAATTTTCCTTAATGAAGCAGCAAAGAGCTATATGCATAGATGTAGAAGACTTGTTTTGCTTTCATTATTAAAAGGGTACTTAGCATGAAAATTCCTTCTCATTTTTTTTTCACTAATAGCCCTGTGCATCATACAAACGACAGACTATTTTCCCTGTACTATAAAACGTTGCTCTTCTCAAGTCTCCGGGGATGCATCGAGAGGCTTAGCGTTATTAAGACAGCGAAAACTTTCCGGTTTGTCTGCCTCTTCTACAGGAGTGTTGCAAGGGCCCTTCGGTTCGGGCTGTCGTTTGACTTGGCACTTGCCTTGCGAGGTCTCTGTGCTTGCAGGTCCACTTGGAGCTCGTTCCCAGAGCAGTTGGGTCGAATCACAAATACTAGCTCTCACCTTGCAGGGGCTGAGGTCTTCTGACTGTTTTCGAGGTAAGAACAGTTACTGACCGCCCAGATGGAGTCTTCCTCAATTTAAAGCTTGCGGATAGTTCAGTTTGGGTGGAAAGCAGTCATTCCGTTTTAATGTTTTTTTGAAAAAAAAAAAACAAAACTCTTCCCTGTGATACTGAACCCTTTGAAACTGTTTCCCTGGGGGAGGTTATCCACCATCAGACTCTTGGTGACTGTAGTGGTGCTTTACCCTTTGTTTAAGGGAATCCATGGTGGGTGCTACTTCATCCTCCTGTGAGGAGGGCAGCACGCCTGAGGAGCTAGGAGAGGCCTGGTGGCTTTGGGCCAGTTGATGAGCTATACCATTAATACAATTCTTTTCAATGGCTTCTTAAAAAGAGAGAGTGGGAAGGGAATTAAATACCTAGAACTTGTGAAGAACAACTTTCTGCTGACAAAGACCTTGCTGTTGTCAGGAAGAGATTTACCATTGACCTGTAACGCCTATATCTGAGCTGTGCATTGACAGGAGGGGACATGGAGGCAGCTTCTTCAGGGACCGTCTCCCTCTAGGAGGATGCAGCTTATGAATTGTGTAAGAAGACTTCCAGGAAAACACAGCGCAGCCTTCGCTCAGCTCCAATTAACGTAATTGGAAATCTTGCTTTTTGTTCCTGTAGCCATCAGTGCAGGTTGCTTTAAAATCTTTCTCCTTTTCAAGTTTTCATTTGGATTGAGGAGACAAATTGCTGTGTTTTATTTAATCTATTCTTAATGATAATGAGAAAAAAATTATATATTTTTAGCAGGAGGATTACATACCTGTGAAAGCAGCCTTTCTAAATTAGTGCTAAATGCTCTCTATCTATGCAGAAAAATTACAGTCCTGGAGTAATTTGAGTGTGGCTGATTTATAAGCACACTGTCAAGTCTCTGAAACCTAAATGAGGCTTATTCTATAAATGGTTGGAAATTACTGAGTTTGCCTACATCCTTAGGCAGAATGTATAGGGAGATACTTATTTAGCATAGCTTGTAATTGTTCCCAATCAGATCCAAACGTTGACCTTAATATTTTCTTTCTAACATGCTATAAGGAAATCATAGTCAGTTGTGTTTTTATTTTAAACATGTAAAAAATAAAATGTAGTTTAGAACTGAATAGGCTTTTTTTTTTTTTTTCTCAAGAAATGTTCAATGCTTTCATGTCCAGGCAATGTTAAAACAGAAACATTTTATTATGATTAACTGTTCCCAATAGAAGATGCTGCTGTTTTAAGTTTTCGTGGGAAATCTGCTTCAGCAAAAATGTTTTTTTTCCCCTTTGAAAACTTTTGCCAGATGTTGCCATCTACCACCATTAATGGTGCTTGTTTACAAAATAATGGGCTTGGTTTTTCAAAGTTTATTATGCCAGGACTGTTTGATACAAACTTTGAAGGCAGAGCGGTGTGTCTTTTATTAGATAACTGGTAACATTTAGAAGAAGTAGATAAACTTTCAGGCGTACTGGTTTCTTCTTCAGATTTGAACCTGGGAGCAGCAGGTTTCACAGCTAAGTGGAAAATGAATTTTCAGAGTTTAATTACTTGTGCATCGGTTATTCTGTAACCCTACGCTGCAATGGCCGTGGCAACATCATCCAGTGGTTCCTTGCAGCACGCAGAGCTGTTTAACCTAGCGCGAGCCAAGGACATCGCGACAGGAGGGATGTGGAAATGGAGGTGGGACGAGTGCGGGTGCGAGCACTGCCCGACTGTTCAACCACAGCGAGCACTCTGAGCAGAGTGGAGTTATTTTTGTTCGGGACATAAGTAAAGCAATTAGATAGCTGGTCTACCCGTGCAGCTGTTGCAGTGCGCACCCGCTTTTGCTCTGTCTCCTTGACACAATTTTTGTGAAATTGTGTAGGACACTTGATCCTGCTCTCAGCCTGCTGGGCCACCGAGGGCTCTTCAGCGGAGCTCTCCTGCGAGGCCGGCGAGGAGTCCTGCTTGCCAGCTGACACCACGTCACAACCAAGTTCCCAAGACAGCGTGATTCACTTGGCATCGTTGTGGGCAGTTTAAAATAGGAGTGAGCCAGATCCTCAGCTGGTACAAATTGGTGTTACTCTATTAGATTCAGGCAGGCCTAATTATAAGCACTCAAGCAGTCACTGAGTGTTGCACAATCCATTGCTTTTGTGAGCGCGTGCTCACCCATAAAAGTGAGGTTGTGCAATCGGGCCCTATATGAATACATCTCTGTCTCAGCTGCTAATTGAAAACAAACATGGTAGGATTAATAACTCACTTCTCAGGAATTTACGTATTATAAAATACGAAGGGGATCTACCAGTTGCATTAAGAGTTATTCTATTGCAAGATTACCAAGTCCCAATAGCAGTGAGTGGAGGTCATTAAACCGGGAGAAGTTGGACTGGTGCAGGATTTGGGTTTTTTCTCAGTTGCTCTGGCTTTTGTGCCTCCTGCAGCGCAGAAAGCAGTGCCCAAGCCCACGCTGAGGAAGTTGGTAGCAAAACTACTGTTGACTTAAGCAGAGGAGGGCACGGATGTTTTCACTGCACGGGAAATGGGGCACTTTTCTGCCCGGTGCTTGTGCCTGTTTTCACTTTACAAATGTCTGCCCACACTGTGTAATAGGGGATTAGGGAAATTGTCCTTTCTCTCATTTGGGAGGAAGTTGCTCTCTGTCTTGTTAATTAGATGAGTGAAAGATGAAAGCAAGCGCCCAGGGGTCAGGGAATTCCAGGAGGTTTGGGATTTTTGAAGTAAAGAACTTCCAAGAAATGGCACATCATGAATTCTGATTTATCCAGCCCCCTGAATGCTGCCTGCAAAGGCGCGTACGTGGGTGCATATCCTGCTCCCCTCTGTGCCGCTGCCATAGCCTGGGTTCTAAACTACCAGGCTGTTGCTTCTGCAGTCCAGGACATACATATGAAATCTAATTATGGAAGCTGGACCATTCCTGTCCGATATCTGATGGAGGCTTCCACAGAAATTAAATGCTCTTGTCAAATAGAAATATAAATAAATATACGGGTAGGATTCTAAAACCTGCTCAGAGAGGTAACCCAACAGAGAGGAAACAGAACGGCGAGGCTAGAAGATGGATGTTCTTCCAAACATGAGCTATTGCATTTGACAGGGTCTGTCTGTGTGTGTGCAAGGAGAGATCTAGTTACACTTTTCACTTTTGTGAGTGAGCAAATGATTAATTCTGGGTTTTGTTCTTCTTTTTTTTTTTTTTTAAGAGCTAAAATGCTGGATCAATCCAACCAAAAAAAAAAAAAAAAGCAGCTGCAGTTCATTCCGCATGGTTCACCATCTTGAAGATCTTTTATTTTTATTGTTTTGACATCTTTCATTTATCTTAGTGCTTACTGCTAAAAATTGGGGTGTTGGTCAGTCCTTCCAGTCGGCAAAATCTGAGTTTCATGCCACGCCACGCGTGTGCCCATAGCTTCTGTAGAGCACTTCGCTGGGGGCTGGAGGCTGCTTTGGGGCACGAGTATTATTTGTTGTGATAAATACAACCCCTGGCCTTTCACCCCGAAGGCCGTGCTGCTGTCTGTGGCAGCCAGGCGATGCGTGTTCGCTCCTGTGGAGCTCATGGGCCGTAACGCTCAAGTGTTGTCGCCTCCGTGCTCCGCAGCATGTTTACTGTGTGGTCTCTGGGCTTGCATCGTGTCTCTGCCCTGTCTTGGTTTCCCTTTGCTTTTGATGCTCACAGAACAGTCTGGCTCTTGCCCTTGTTTATTTTTCTTTCTTTTTTTTTTTTTTTCTTTCCAATTCCTTGCCTGTTGTGCAGTTTCCTCTGCTCCCCTCCTCCCCGTAATTCCGTCAGAACTCAGTTTCTTGCTTCAGTTCTTGCTCTGCGTGAGACAAACCCGAGTGCAGCCCTGCCCCATGCCATGATTTTCCATTCTGCCAATATGCGAATAGCCTTCTGTATCCACCTGTCTACGGATTATAGACATTCCTCATGCAGTTGTTTCCCTGAACAGTGAGGATTACCCAGACCTTTGTGCACTCGGACCTTTTCTGCACTCAGAGGATTGAGTTTTGCCCTAATCTCCTTGTGTCCGTTGTGTTGCTGTCAGGTGGAAGACTGAGAAGAGTTTAGATCTGGAAGTAAGAGCAGCTTCTGGATGTAAAAACTGGGTTCACAAAGCATCAGGTGCTCCTGAGCTGCATCAGGGAGAGCTGTGGAGATGCTTTTCTGATGCCAAGTCAGCCGTGAATGCGAGGGGCTGCAGAGCTCTCGGAGGAGTACTTGTATATGCATGCCTCGTACATTGGTGTATTTGGAGTGATGTCCTAAGAAGGTTTACAGAAGATTCCCTTTTATAGCCCTGCCTATACTTCTTCCTAACCCCGGAAAGTTTTCACCTCCTTTTCCTGTTTCTGGCAAGTATCATCAAAAAATAAAGATCACAGAAGTCCAAGTTTCCCTTAAACAGGTTAGATAAGAAGGGGAAAAAATGGTCATGCAAGTTCAGCTGGTACTATACAGGAGAGAATCGGGATTGATATGAGGGCTGGAGGGGGTTGTTGTGAATGTGCAGTCACATCTTATTAGACAGCAGAAGTCTGCAAGAGCTTTGCAGCAGCAGTTCCCATAAAATGAAAAATAAATAAGGCTGCAAAGTAATTCATGGCAAAATAATATGTCCCTGAGAAAACCTTTTTTTCGTCCACTGGAATTAAACAATGAGGTGTCTTTATGCTGCACAGAAGATACCACATTCTCTGCACAGGCATTTGCAGGAACTGCTGGAAGGCTGAAATGTACTGAGCTGGTGTAGCTCTAATTGCAGTGTGGTCACATTCCTGTTGAAATACTTTAAAACTATATTTAGTATGTAATTGAGCCATGCTAGCACGGGCTATTAGTCTAAATACTAGTGTAAATGAGGCAGACAGTATTAAGATGTGCTTGAAGATTGTCAAGTAATGCCAGACCAGATCGGATGGTCTCGCTGTGTCTTGCGGAATGGTTTGCATCGCGTGGGGGAAAAGCTGGGTACCGTTACGTGGTTATGTGGTGTGCGTGCCGGCGAGGGAATCGCTCCCCTACGGTCTGCAGCCCCCTTCCTCCTCCCAGACTGGCCGTGCCCACAGGGGTCGAGGCACTGAAGTGGGAACCAACACAGCAACACCAGCAAATGGATGCCCTGTTGCAGGATGTGACTGGGGATGCGATGTTGGTAGATCACAGAGCGCCACGCCTTTGAGGAGGGTTGGATGCTTCCCCCAGTCCTGGGGGAGCACCGTGCTGCTGGCACCACCGAGAGCACCCAGGAGACAGGAGTTTGCTCGTGGGACCCATGGGCAGGGGAGGACAGGAGCTTGCCCCACAGCTGCCGTCACGTGCTGGTTTTGGTCCAAGTGCAGCGTGTGTTGTGTAACCTAGAGCTGGGGAGCAGTGGATGAATGGTCAGAAGTACAGGTTTTTTAGTAAGCACTGCAAAGTTCCTGGGATACACATTGTGTTTGTAACAATATGGGAGTTTTATGTGGACTTTTCAAAACCTTCTGACCATGATAAAGTAGGTTTTCTATCACAGAGGCAGCATTTTCTGTTTAGTGACACCTTTATCTCACTGTAGCGAGAAAGCTTAAGCATCAAAAAGCTTCAATTGTATTAAAAAGAAGAGAAAGAAAGCACAGCAGCTGTTTTTTCGTGATCCAGGAAGTAAACTTGACTGATGCAGCTTCAGTACATTCTCTGTATCATGAGACACGTGCATTTTAAAGGAAACCAAGTTGTGTGTCTGAGGCATAGTGTTGCTTTTAGAATAGATTAAGCGTGATACAGCATGCCTCAGAACTGCCCTCGGTTTGGACAGGAGTCATTGCAAGCAGATGAACCCCTGTCAGATCCAAGATGTGTGTAGACAGCAAAACTTTGTGACTGATGTCTTAATTACCTTTGTTGTAATTTTTCCTTCTAGGAGACGGAGCTGCTCGATATCAGTCTCGTCAAAGATGCCAGATGTGGAAAACATGCCAGAGCCCCCAAGGTAGGCGGCTTTGCTGTATGCTTACCTGTTGCATTGACTACCTAGGAAAATAGAATGGGAATTACACGCAAGAATTTATTTAAAAAAAATGTTTCCTTCGATAATAAGAAACATTTTGTCTTTGCTTCATTTATCACAGTTTCTGATTAGAAGTGTTGTGATAGTTGAGCTGTTGTCACTGATTCTGTATGTGAAACCTGCTGATGGAAGCTCTGCTGCCAGTGAATGAACAAAAATCCTGGTTTAGCTGGAGCTACAGTTAAATTTGCTCAAGTTTCTGGCTTCCCTGATGGCCAGGAGCTGATGGCTGTTGACCTCCGTGTTGCATTTCATCCTGCTTATTTTCCTTTTTCAGTGCCTCTTGAGGCGAGAAGGATTTTTATTTGTTTTTAATATTTATTTTTAAACGGTTGTAGAGAGGTCAGGATATCAGCTCCCTTAGGTCCTCTCTGATATATTGCATACTCCTTTGCTGTCTGTAAAGACAGGAGGTTTTAGATATATGTACTCTGTGGTGGTTTTGTTTGGACAGCAACCACACATCAGAGAGGAAAAAAACCCAACCAACCAAACCAACAATGGAGTGCACAGCTCTGGAAGCAAGCGTGTGCTGTGGGGTGTCCCAGAAACAACAGGGGAAAAAGAAACCCTTACAGGGTCCTGGAGGTAGGGCCTTGCTGCTGCTCAGCTGCTGCTGAGCCTGCGAGATTGAAGCAGCCTGGAGAAATGCATCTCCTGCCCTCATCCCGGGGGAAAATGGCCAGTTCTGGAGGCTGCAGCCTCCCGGAGCCTCCTGCTGGGCTCCTCGCTCCCAGCCCCGAGCCAGGGCACTGCCCTGGGGGCTGCTCAGCGCCTAGGGGTAGTAAGGGTGGTTTCTGTGTGCCGGAATATAGCTGTAGTTATCTCTGAAGAGACTATTCAAATTTGGTTTTCAGAGCTTTCATGTAATGTTGGCAGCATTTTAAAGGCTGAGTTATAATTGAAATGCAGCAGAAGTACTTTATGACATCCACATTAATACCAAATGAGTTCACCATGATTAATGGGTCTATGATGAATAGCAATAAAGTATTAACAATGGCTAGAACATTATTTTAAAATGCTACCTGCTTTACAGAGGACATTCATGTTCTTCTAACAAAATGTTTTTAGCTAAAACTTATGCATAGCTATTGCCTTGGTGACTTTTATTTATTAGGTTACATAAAGGCTGTTCTTGTTATCACACGTTACGGATTTGACAGCAGTGGCATTAAATGAAGGGTATGAGAAAACCCTGACTTTTAGGGTGGTGAAACGCACCACCTGTGTGAATAGGTTTGCTTTTTGTCATGGGTTTGCGTGTGGGCAGAACGGGAACAGCACCTGTGTTGGCTGTTGATAGGACTTTGCAAGTGGTGTGAAGCAAAACGCGCGTTTTGGGGCCAGTCGTGTCTGTCGTGCCTTGATCTGTGCTGTGGGGCTGAGCGAAGGAGTGCTGCCTGCAGGTGGGCGACTGTCACAGGAGCCCTGATTGTCCACACAAAACACAGAACTCATATAGCTGCCGGAAGGCTTGGCTCTAAGTCAAGCACTAGCAGCTTGTGATGGTGTGGAGGTTTCTAGTAAAAACCCTGGTATATGGGCTTAAGAGAGCGGCACCACATCCGTGTGACACTCGCCAAAGTCCCCAGGTTTTCTTTTCCACAGCTGTACTTTCAGATTGAGGCACCCTGGTACTCAGGTGAGCGTAAATAACGAACGCGGTTTTGGGATGGTTCCTGTGTGGGAGAGCAAGCTTCCTTCGTGTGGCACACGGAGAGGTGGTTCACAGCCTGCTCGATGCATGGCAAACACACGATGCACATGATGGTTGTGCTGGGATGATGAATCTGAGCTGTGTCCAGCAATGGGGTGGCTCTGTTGTGACCTACAGCTACCTGCTGAGCATCTTGCCCTATAGGTTATATGGCCTCCAGTGTAAGCTGCAGACCAGGAAGGGAGTTAAGCTGCCTCAGGAACAAATGCTTCCCCCTGCTGTGGTACCACTTGCACGTTCCTTATCTATCCCAGAAGGTCATGTCTTGTGGTCGGGGGGGATCAGCACTGACTTGGGAATTCGCTTCCTGTCTTTGTCTTGCCAGATGGAAAGGACAGCGTGCTGTAGTGCCTTGGCACAGCTTTCACTGTAAAACAAGAGTTTTAGGTGATTTATCTCCTAATTCCCCTGCCAATCCCCCATCCCTGTAGTATTAAACATTTTTTACACCGTGTTAGGGTACTTCTGCCAGCTTGTGCAAATCTTTTTTAATCTATTTTGAGAATTGTAAGAGGGAGTGGATTTCATCTGTGGGTTGTCACTAAAAACTTGAGAACTTAATGGGAATCTTTCAACCTCATTTAGTGTATTTCTGATGTAGAAATAGAACCTTTTGATAGAAATAAGTGTCATCTTCAATAATCCTTGGCTTTTTAACATTAAATAAAAATGCAATTCATTTTTATTTTTATAGTAAACTAAATTTCAGGATGATTAAGGACACCCACAGCAAGCTACCCAAACCCGTTAGGCGTGCTGCTACAGGAGGCCACCAGCAAGTAGTGATTTTGGAGGACTATAAGCAGCCCTTGTTACCAAAAAACCCCTAACTTTCCTCCCCTCCATCATCTGGAATACCCACTTCTTTCCCATAAGCTGCCATGTTAAGCAGCAGGAACATTTCTTTGCTTGGCTTAATTAATTTGCCACGCTCTTGGTCTTTTTGATGGCTGGAAACAGAGGCTGTTCCCGTGCTGCATTCAGCGTGCCTCCTGTACAACTGTTGGCGTTCTTAATCTCTGAAGAACAGAAATACAAAGGGTTTTTCAGTTAGCTTCTCCTTCAGCCTTGTTGGTTGGCATGTGCTTTTCACAATATTTTTCCATAAATCAAGACGCACATATTTTGTGATTGTTCTTGTGTTTTTGTTGTTGCATCTTCTAGGCACTATCGCAAGGAATAAAAAATTCATTCTGGAGGAGTTTTCATCAATGAAGGATAAACAGTCAAATGCCTTATTCTTATTTAGAAACCATTGTACTCTTTCATCCTATTTTTATCCTATTTCACGTTGTCCCTGAATAGTAATAGCTACCCAGGGGGGCTGGCTGAAGCCAATGAGAGTAGGCCGGCACTAGATGCCGGTCCTGGAGCTGAGGCCGTAACGCTAGGAGCTGACAGTAATGATCGGGCTGTCAGGCCGCAGTGTGCTGCAGCACGCTCGTGGCTGTCCCACCTCAGCTCCTCTGGCTGTACCGTGGATTTGTGCTCATCTTTTTAGAATATCAAAGCATGTTTGCATCTGGACAGTGTCCTCTCCTTACGAAAACCAACCAACGACAGGAAAGCATGCAGGGCTGGGAAGCTGAGACAAATTTGGGGAGACTTAAGCAAGCCCCCATCCTACCTCAGGTGCCCAGCCAAAGGACTTGGTGGATGTAGAGGGTTAGGTGGACCCTGTGGGTCTTGGGGAGGGGGTCAGAATGGCTTTACAGCAAAGTAAGTGGGGCGTGAAGATTAAAGGTTGTATGTGGAAATAAGCCTGTTTGTCTTTCCTAGGAACATAGGCTTCTAGTAACATAGAAGGGAGATCTTCTGTAGGTAGCTAAGCACGTAACAGGTGGGGGATAAGATTGTTCTCCATCCTCAAATCAATAAGTTGTGTATTCAGATGACCCCGTGTTACTGAGAAGTTTCAGCATGGCCTTCTTTTTCCACATTTTGTCAAGTGTGAGTCCTGCCTGCGGTTGCTATTTTCAGAAATGATAACAGAGTTTTTCATCTCGTTGCAATATGCATGCAAGGACTTATTCTTTGGAAAAAGGGCAAATCTCCAGCAGTACAGAGCACTGCTGCGGATCTCCAAATGAGAAGATAAATGAGAAGTAATGTTCTGAAGAGAACAAGAAAAGACTCACTAATTGTGTATGTTAGAAAAAGTGCCTGAATTCAAAATACAATGAAATTTATAAAGAAGTGAGGGAATTGTAAGATGATTATCAGGACTTTGCCTTTTTAGTAAGCATTAGAATCATTTAGGAAGGGAACAATTTTGAGAACAGGAGATTAATATGCAGCTCATCTCCTCCTTCGGAAGAGGTGCCGGCGCGTAGCCGCAGCGCAGCCGGCTGGAAGCGCCGCGTGCCTTTTCTCACCGCGTTCAGGCGGCCAGAGCTGCAGCCGGCATCGGCAAGGGAACAGCACCAGGGTGCTTGGGGCCCACGTCGTGTGTATTTACAAATGCTGAAGGCATGTGGAAGCCATTAGTTGCGGTGAAGCAATTATTATTATTATTATTTTTCACACGTTACCTGGCAGCACTCTGTCCGGCTTTGTTTTGGCGTGCAGGCTAATGAAGACCAGCACTTCCCCTTGTGAAGTCCAATGAAGTGGTCTGCAAAATAAAATAACACATGGAGCACTGCAGAGAAACATGCGTTTTTGTACCAAGAGGCACAGAAATAGCCCCGAGTATCCACGTACCTTCCGAGAGGCGTGGAAGGGCCGCGCAGGAGAACGTCCCTAGTCTTACGATGGAGACGTAGCAAAAACCATCCTGCAGCATTAAGTACCGCGGAAAGGTTAGGTGGTGTGACAGTGCTGCTGCAGGACTAAGAAATTCAAGCTTCTTACCATCTTGTATTTACTTTAGCCAATAACAGTTTCTATGGAAACTAAAATCTTAATGCAACCGTGTAAGTGTTTTTAGCAGCAAGAAGAAATATCGGGATAAGTTGGCAGGAATACGGAAATAACCCCATGGCAAATGTTCACATTTAAAACTTTTGATGCATTTCATCAGTATGTTTTCCCTCAGAGATATCATAAATCATTCAGCAGGAGATGAATTTCTTTAAATGACATATGCTATGGAACCTGCAGGAGAGGAAGTTGTGAATGATGGGATCACTTCTATGCCAAAATGTTTACAGTCTGTCGTCCCCAGTTTCAGAAACACTTTCGACTCCCCTGCCCCAAACGTTCTCACTTAATGGAGGATGCTCTGCAGAGGAAAACCATTGAGCTTTCTTAATATCAGAAATTTACCGAGGCCTCAACTACCGTGGTATTGTCACCAGCCTCTGTGCTTGGTGGCTCTTCCTGAAATCCTCAGTTACAGTGCGATGACTTCAGGATTGGCTCAGCTTTCATTTAAAAACACACCGCAGAGAGCTGGCTCTCTGTAACCCATTTGCAGAGAAAAAAAAAGAAAATCCCTCAAGTTGATGGGCTCAAACTACAAGGAAAACCAACATAAAAATGTCTAAATGATGCAACAGGAAATCTGATAATTCTCAGGGAAATCAGGTCTTTGAATTCTGAGAGCTACCAGCACTGCTGCTTTCCTGTGCCTCCCTCTGTGCCTTACACTGAGTTAGAAGCAGGAGGATCTGGCTGGCATCTGGGCAGAATTTGTGCAGGTAACTGGGAGGTCAGCTGCTGCCTGTTATGTTGCCAGCGGTCTCACATACGTTTCTCATCTTTTAAGCTTACTGCCTGAACATGGCAACCTGAGTGGAGGACTCTCTCGAACTCACTCAGAGCACGCGTACGCAAATAAATAAATTACAGATGCAAATAAAGTAAATAACTGATAACACAAGATTGATTTACATCGGAATAAAGCTCTAACTCCTAATTTGTGAGTCTGATGACAAGAGCCTGTCAAAATAAACCTCAGTCAGATGATTTCCTTATGGTATCTAACTTACACTTCTGCTGGCAGCCCGTTGTCTTATGGTCAGGTTTTTTGGTCTTCCCTTACCAGCAGCACAAAAGAGGCTTCTGTCTTTTTGGTCACGTTTGAAAGCTGCGCAGTTATTCATTTCTTTATGATCAAGTCTGAGCTGGGGCAATTCCGTCGTGTTCCTGATTAGACTGCACGTGGGAAATGACAGTTGTGGGTTGCTTTCTTTTATTTTTTCTTTTTTTTCCATTTTCATTTTTGTCCGCTCAATGAATTCCCTGGAGACGTCTGCTGCTGCCTGTGTGCGCTGCAGGACCGCAGGGGCGAGCAGCAGGCCTGGCCTCGGCAGCACACGCTTTCTGTCGCTGTCTCAAATGCTGCTATTGCTGTTATTTTTATCCGCTGGTAAATGAGTGTTACTTTTCCTTCAATAACCTTGGTATTAAATTAGAAACTCTAATGTAAATTATGCCTAAGCACTGTTCTATTTCTGCCAAAAATAAATAAAACTGGAATATGCACGCAGCTCACCTGCTTCCCACTCACCTTAGGTGTAGCGATGACATCTCAGACATCCCCCCCCCCAGTTTTGCTAACTCTACATCACTGTTTTTTTCATAACAAAGAGTAAATGATATGACAGTTTGCTCTAGGTTGAGTTTTACTAGGGAAAGTTAAGGTGGGTTTTTGTGGGGACTGTTGGCGCAGCGTTCACGTGCTCACAGCTGTCAGACGGGGAAAGGGAAGCAGCAGCAGCGTTGCAGAGCGTGGGAGCTGCAAGTGCGTGTGGGAGTCTCAGCTGGCTCCCTTCTCTGCCCCTTCCCGCAGCTCTGCATCTCCAACAGACCCCGTGGGCTCCTGCTGGCAGCCGGCATCTTTCCTCCTTCCACGTCTCCCTCAGCAGTGCAGGCTTCCTTTTCGGGAAGCGTCTCACCGCTACCCATGGCCAGGTCCTGCTGGAAAAGAAAGCAAATTTCCCTATTACAGAGATGTTCCCGAAATCTGTTTTTTGGAAGTTAACCTCTCTGGGGAAGAGCAAGCCCTATCTCTAAAAATGAGGCTGTCAGTTCCGCTATCCAGGGAGCATGGACAGGAGGTCCTCACTTCTCCGTCACCTGGAAAAACGTCACCGCTTGAACCATCCTCACACTATGCTGGTAGCAAAGCCAAGCTTGCTGAAAGCACACACGAAGCTCGAGGCGCTCAGTAGCAGCACAGTAGCTGCTTTCTTTATGCGCCATGGGGTTGCAAGGCATGTCTTGAGCATGGTGGCTGCTCAGTGGAGCGGGTGGGTACCCGTGGGCAGCACCTGCGCTCCGAAGCCTGCCGAGATTCCTCCTCTGCCTCCAGGCGCCGCTCACTTGGCTGCTCATGACTGAGGCTGAGGCCACCTCCGAGAGGATCTGCGTCCTGTTGTGCTGCTGGGATGATCCAGGTCGGTGAGGGTGCTTTTATTTACGACCCCATGGCCCTTAGGGACTTGGGCCTTTCCAGAAGCTTGTCACGGGCTGTAAAACTTAGTGCTCCCTGGTAGTTCATCGTGTTCACCATCCCCTAACATTCAGGTGTAACAGAGAGCACAGGCTTTTGTCTGAGACTTTCACTATGAATCATTGCTAAAAAGGTGTCTTTTGTTTTTTTTCCTGTTCCTTGCCTGTTCCAGTTAGCTTTCTCTGCTGCTTGGTTTTATGTTTTCTTTTGTTATATGTATAAAGCGTTTATTGATTTTATACTTCCATGCCAAAATACATAGCACAAAGAACACTATGAGAAACTCTGTAGTTTAAGAAGCACAAAGATATTTTAGAAATGTGATTTTAAAACTTGACATTTAAATATTAAAAGCTAGAATAGGACAGTGCTCAGTTAAATACGTGATATTTGAGCTGCTGAGAACACCAGTAAGTGTCAGTAAGCCTGTGCTTTAAATACTGCTGCTGAAGATTCCTTTGAATAAACCTGCATGCTGAGTGCATCTATTTTTTCTTCTTTAGTACGACTTTTTATGTGACTGTGAAGGGAGATTGACAAAGACAGCTTCGTGTGCTCTCAGGCACACGTAATACTCCAAAACTGGTTTAAATCCACACATAAACCACTCTTACGAGCTTTGAGACTGCAGCGGTGGGAGATGGAAGTAGCACACCGGAGGGCATGAACTCATCCCTTAACTGAGCATGTGCCTCATGCAGATGCAAGGCTCAGTGCTAAGGCAATATTTTCTGTCTCCTGGCTGCAGTAACACAGTAGATCGTGATCACCTCTGTGCTGTTTTGGCTGGAAGGTTTAAATTTACCTTCTTGCTTTCCCCTACCGTGGGATGGGGCTTGCAGGAGCAGAGGTGGCTGCAGCCTGGCTGCCGCTGTGGCATCGAGCAGGGGACATCCAGCCAGGGCTGTTGCACACACACCCACTGCAAGTCATGATAAAGCTCAGTCGAGTCCCACGAATGGCATTTTTGCAGTGGCTGGCACAATTTAACTATCGTTAGGATAATGTACAGTTACCTTGGAGGTGCTTTTAGCAACGCTAAGATGTTAATATTGCCTGCAATGTTGCCTGTTCTCTGGTATCTTGCACTCCTGTGGGTGCATACCCACACATGACCTTTTGACTCGCACGAAGATTAAAAAGTCTTGGGATACAGAACAAAGTCCTGTGTTGTGAGATAGGGTTCCGAAGTGCAGTATTAATACAGAAAATAATAAATAAGATCTTGCTTTCTGTAAGGACAAAAAATTCTTCATTTAACTTCTGTCGTGAATGCTCATACGCAAAAGGATTCCAGAGTTCTTCATGGGAAAATGTAAGGGTGCTAAACAGCTGAGTCATAGCACTCTTTTTGTCTGAGCCATATCTACATCTAGAAATATTTCATAAATATTGAAGTACGTATTTTAGCAGACGTGTGGATGTCCGTGGCCAGTGAGAGATTTGGTGGCAGTGCAATACCCTCACGCTTCAGTGGTGGAATCAACAGACTGAAATGAAAAATGTCAAAGCAGAAACATTTTTCTGCAGTTGTTTAGAGCAAGTGATGAAAATTTCCTTATTATATTGGAAACCAGCTTGGTGAATTTCCATGGCATCCGTACCTCGTAAATAGCCGGGAGCTGAGTGGCCGTGTGAGGAGCACTGTGAAGCCCTTCTCCCTGCTGGCTGGGGCTGCTGTGTGCTGAGGTGGGTGTCAAACCCTGCCTGCAAATCTTCTAGGTGAAGGGCAGGAGCTGAGCAATACGTCCCCGAGTTTCAGCAAGCGTGAAGAGTCTTTGGTCAGAGCTTGTAACTCAAGGAGCTGAGTTTTGAGGAGGTTCAGAGGAGTCATCAGAGAAGTTTTCTTTGCTACTGAAGTTATTGAAGCTTGCTTCGACTCCATTAGAACGCTTTGCTATTTCAGTTTATCTTCCGTGTTGCATTAGCTCTCTCATGGTCTCACAGCCAAACACATCTGGCTGTAAAAATCACACATTCGCCTAACATGCTACGGCTTTGTGATCCAGTGCAAATGTCTAGGGAAAGTAATGGGAGGAAACTTGGCTCTGAGCTAAAACCTCGATCGCAAACTAACTACAGCCCCTGCCATAAACTATCCTGGTTTCATCACCGTGGCATTTCAGCCTCTTGGTTTGTGTCCCGAGGCACAAACCTGTGCCCGTCGGACACCCCGGCAGGTGCACGGCTGCTGCTTGTGGGACACAGGCGTCCCGAGAGACACTGCTGCAGGGGGACGATTCGTTTGTAGAGCCAGAGTGGGATGTAGCTACAGGTAAGATAGCTCACGTGGAAACTGCTAAGAGCCCACGTGAACTGGAAAATGGGAGACTGTGGCTATTTCCAGTGTAACGGTATCAACATATGTTAAATACATGTCACCAGTTTCCAAAGGGTCAAGTAGGAACGAAACTGTTTTCTTCCGCTCTAGTCTGGTGTGGATATATAAGAAGATGGAGGCAAGTGTGTCTGTATGTGTATATATATATATATCTGTATATATATCTGTATATATATATATATATATGATCATTTGTTTTAATGGAGTAGTATTTTTCTTCAAAAAACGAAACATACACACAAACCAAGCCACACACCATTTCTTTTTAAACTATAAATAGGTATGTGCTACCTACTAAGGCATATGCATACTCCAGTATTAATTAAATAAACCCTGGTTGTGATAGCAAAACCCCTTATAGCTGTGTCGGCCACAGATTCCCTGTCTCTGGCTTTCTCTGCTCCATCACCTCACAGCCTGACCCTGGTGAAATAAACAGAACTATCAGCTGGTGCTGCCAGGGAGCTGAGGTGCTGTTCCACTCCTGGGGTGTTAATGAGCCACCCGCAGGGAGCTTCCTGCGAAGTGGAGGGCACGGTGATGCTTGCTGATACGCAGGCATGTGCACAGCGGAGCGAAAGGTATACGTAGTATACCTTTAGTATATGTAGTGCTAAAGGAGCACTTGCTGAGGCCAAAGGTTTGCTTACTCATTTTTTAACCATTGGTAATGCATTGGAAAAAAAAAAAAGTGCAGTGTAGTCCTGGTACAAATTACCATGTGTTAAGATTGAGATGCACCTCTCTGTCTTCATTCACAGGGTTTTTCTGGCTAGCAAGTGCACCGTGGATACATCCTTCCCCAGGAGAAGCGTTTCTATCAGCACAGGGCAGAATGGGCAGAAGTGCTGTAGCCCCTCCTTGGTGCGGCTGATGCGCGCTAGTGATGAATATGGCCAGAACCAAGGGCTGTCTTCTACATGCGGGTCTTCTTTGGTGTGGTTATTAGCCTTGTAATGGCCAGTGTCCTTCGTATACTGTCCCGTGTGCTTGGCTGGTGTCTGCAAATGAGAAAAATCAGGGCTTGGTTCCTCCAGAGGAAGTTAATCTGAGAAATCCTGTGAGTGGACGTGCATGGTGTTTCGAACAGAAATCACCCTTTGGTTGTGCAAGAAAGTAGGTGAACTGCACGTTTCCACAAGTTAGCCGTTCTTTCTAGGCTATGTACAAAAACTTCCTGTTTTTGTAAAACATCATGTAGATTCAAGTTTTGATCAGCCTCAAATTTCAGGGATCTTACGAATAATGGAAAATGTACTAGAGAGCTTGGAGACTGCAGTGCGTCCTAGAAAGAAGCACAAAGGGCAGGTTCAACGCTGATCTTAACTAAAGTTCAGCTTTATTTTTAGGAAGTCTTGATTGAGTTGCAAAACAAAGCAGAGGAAACCTTTGCGTGCAGTTGTAAATGGCAGTACTCAATTAGGATGAAGTTTCGCTCTTTTAAAGCCTGATTCCACGTGGTTTACATTTGTGAGTTACTTTGTTTAACTTGGGGAATTGGGGTAAAAAAAAAAAATCAGTTGCCTTACTTTGGAGAAGAAATATCCTTGGCTGCAGTACTTTGCAGTGTTCAGTTTTTGTGTTGGCTTTTTGGAATTAGCATGAAGTTGCAAATTTGTGCTTTAGGAATAGGCCACGCAATGGCTGCCATTTCCCCAGCCTGTTGTGCACCATCTCTGCATCCGGGCTCGGCTCCCACCAAAGGAGGAAACCATTTTCTAGACAGCAGATTTCTCACGATGGTTGATCCTCATAACGTATTTTTTCCTATTTATTTCTGAGAGGAACCCTAAAACAAGTATTCGTGTACCTTACGGCCACGTCATAATCCAGCTGTTTGCTTTCTGCTGTACCCCCAGCAGCTGGTGCTGGGGCTGTGGAGCGGCGGTGCTGGGGCGGCTGGAAAGGGCCAGTTCCCCCCATGGGCCAGCTGGGAGGGGTTGGGTCTGAATTTCTTCTTTACCTGCAGCAACGTTACATCTAGTCCTGGTCCTAGGATAGCATTAAAAGTTATAATTTATCACAACTGGTAAATTATTGGATTGCAAAATCACATATATATATATGCGTACACACACACATACAGGTCAGAGGAAATGAGATCTCTCTGCTGTGTCCAAATATCAAATACAGAAAAAGCGTTACCAGCTCAGGGATTTAATAAGAAATTTTGTGACAGAAGGATTTGGTAGTTCAGGGGTGCTGTATGGACTGCAGCTCTGGTTTGCAGTGAATCTAATGCTCTATTTTTTTTCCCCCCATTTTGAAACGTGTCCTATATTGTTAGTGCCGTAACTGAAATTGCACGGATTTTGTTGTTGTTGTTGCTCTGAGTTAACCTCCTTCCTCCAAGATTAATGAAATATAGGAAGAAATCTGTATGAGGAATTTGTATGCGGTAGCGGGGACGTGTTTTATGAAGAGCTCCACAATGATGTTCGCTAATGGTGCGGCAGAAGCAGAACCCTAATGCCAGGTAGGGACATAACACAGAAGGGAAAGGCCATCACATTGGTCGCAGAACTAACGGTAGCAGCTTGCATGTTGCTAAGAAGTTTAAAGAAAACCAAACCAAATTCAGGGAAGGTAAAGCAAAATACCTGGATGGTTTACCTGTGGGTTGTGACCGATGCAGAAACTCGTCCGTGACGGGAGGAGAGCTGACAGAGCAATGACAAAACACAAAGTGCCCGCTCCCCCAGAGCAGAGCCGTGGGCGATTGCAGAGCAGCCTCAGGACAGCGCTCCTCAGCACCGTGCCCCTTGGCTGCACTAAAAACCACGCTTTTGTCTTCAGGTGAGCAGCGGCGCTCCCGGGCTGGGGCTGAGCGGTGCCAGCTGCGGGCGAGATGCCAGCCCTCGGCGCAGCAGGAGCTTCGGGACAGTGCTGGCTTTTGGGGGGACTTAGGCTCCTTTCGTTTCATTGCAGAGCAACACCAAAACACAGCTGATTGCTGCGGTATGGTTTTAAATAAATCGGTTGCCAAATGCCCTTTTTGTGCTTTATGAGAAGGAAAGCTGCTTTCTGCTAGCCTCATCAGCCTGGTTTGGTTGTACTTTGCCCTGATAAGCAAAAAGATTTCTTTCTGTGCATTGTCTCAAAGCTGCCCCAGGGATCTACCCGGGCTTCTGTGCCCAGCACCAAGCCCAGAGCTGCAGCCCGGCAGCCTTTCCTCCGGTATTCCTTTCTGTTTCCATGCACCTGAGACAACACAGGGTTTTTGCAGGGGACACAGTCATCCTTTTCTACAGAAATAATTGTATCTATTTGTTTTTAATATTAGTAAGCCTTTCTTCATAGACACAGACTGCTGCTACTTGGTCAATGTGGAAGCTCAGTACGTGAGTGGCAGGAGGGAGGGAGCAGAGGAGCTTGTTTGTGGTTGAGGATCCTTGTTTTACAGGCCAGCACAGGAACATAATGTTCACAACTGCTGCAGAGGTTTGGTTTTAACTGAAAGAATGGGAGAGGTTTTATTTTGGAGTTCCTTCCATATTGTCCTTCTGAGTGGCCTGCTGGGCACTCAGCTGCTGTGGGAGTTGAGGCTGCTGGTAGAAATTCACACCTCCCCTGTGCTGGGCCCACAATTAGACTTTGGTCTCGTGGTCTTTGCAGTGATTCTGCTTTTCATTGGTACAAACCGAACACCTTCACTGCGGAGGTGGCAATGGTAGCATTATCCTGGTGTGTGCTGTAGTGGCTTAAGTTAAAATAAGTTTTTCCTTCCCCCTGGGTTCTGATGTTCTCAGGCCCTCGCAGGTGATGACTGTTGGCTTTGCTAAAGCTGGGGGACACGTCTGTGGCTGTGAATCATTGTAATGGACACACTGCATCGTGTTTCCCACCGTACTCAAAGTGGAGCCACTTGTGCATATGTTGAAAGAGCTATTACTGCCGTGCCTGGCTGTAGGAAACACTGGGTGGGATTTAGCCCTGCTTTCAGACACCGATACATTTGTGTCAGTACTTTAGCTGAGGGAACTAACTTTGTCCACTGGATTTTCTACATCTTGCTGGAGTTGGGAGAGTGGCAAACAGTAAATTATTTAACTGTTAGCTATATAATAAAAATGGAAAATTTAAAGGCTGTGGTCAGCTCGGGTCATATTTTTAATGACGCCTTTTTTGTTTCCCCCTTTGGTTTATGTTCTCTAATCATAATTGCTTGATATTGCTGATGTAATTTTTTGTACACGACACTTGCAGATTATGTAATTAAAATAAACCCTTTACTGTTTTTTAGATATCAGATACTAGCTTGATTAAGAGCATTTAAACACCCATGCATTGGAATGGGACGTACGCTGCTTTTTGCTTTAATTGAAAACTTCTTTGTGCTAATTACAAACGCCAAGGTAAAATTCATCAGGCTGTAAACAAATGTTACCCAGTCTCTGTTAGCTTTCTGCCACGTGGTGAAACCCAATTACTGCCAGGCAGTTTTATGCTCGTTGCAGTGATGTTGTTCTTGGAACTACGGAAAGCGGGTGTCCGCTGAAGGCTCCTGCAGCTGGTGGTGCTGCCAAGGAGAGGGACCGGGCAGTGGTGCTTGTGCCATGGGCCACTTGTGGTGGTACTTGTGCCACTTTGGAGTAGGAGCCTCGAGCTGCTCTCCAGAGGCCTCTCTATGTTGACTCTAGGAAGTCCCGTACCTGCAGGCTGTTTGAATATTCAGAATAATTGTTCAGTTGTTCTGTTCAGTTGTCTTTGCTCCAGCACTCGTAAAGAAAACTGAAGTTGTACAACCCCGCAAAACCAGGGAAGACAAACCTGAGCACCTTTCTAACACGGCTGTGCTGGTTCACTCAGCCTTATTTAAGATTCCCTGTACGTACATTACCCTCTGCAAGCTCGTTTTGCGATGAGAGCCAGCAAGCACAGATACAAAATTGTCAGAGCTGGGATAGGGCAGCTGAACCACGCGCATCCCGCTCAGAGGAAACGCCTTGCTATCCTGCCTGCTCCTAGAGCCTGACTCATCAGGGGGCTCAGCGTGTGCTTGGGAAGTCCTGCTGGAAGAAAACCTGTAATGACCAACTATTTGTTTTGCACGTACAGGAAAGGTGTGATACCAGAACTGGAGAACTGGGAGACAAAGCGTCGTTTGAGGAGATTTCTATTTAAGGAGTCCGGAATTAAGATGAGCGATGAGAATGTAAAAGCATTGTCAGAAGCTTTCCCCTGAGCAGTAACTGCGCCTGTTAGTCATGCAGTTTATATCCTGCATAAATATAAATTCAAAACTATTTGGAGAATTAGTTAGAGTATAAGAAAAATTGCCTTTTCTTTCATTTTTGGAGTTGGTATCAGGTGTAATGTACAACTGTTTGATATTAAGTTATTTCAGTTGTAGTTAAATACGACAGAAACCCTTAGAATTCTAACTTTGCACAGCAAGGGACAAGATGACGAGAGCATGCTTTTATTTGTGTCAAAATAGTGGACCCTGGTGTTGATGCGGATGGATACTGCTCTTTCTTCCCTTGGGTGCACGTGGTGGAGTGCTTCTGGGGGTCCCAAAATGAATGGGATGACCAAGCAGTGCAGCCTGCCCAGGTGAGCATCGTGCTGTTCTCGCTGCTGACGAGGTGGGTGCTGACAATAGGAAAGCTGAGAAGTGTTTTCCCGAGCCTTTGCGTGTGGGATTGTGCTGGGGAATTGCAACATCTCGGGGCAGGTTCCATGGTGTACGTGTGAATATGGACTCGGTGGTTTCTGCGGAAGACAAGCAAAGGATGCATGGCCAAAGCTCTCCTTTTAAATCAACATGCCTGGTTTGGGACAGAGGGAGCAGAAGAGCAGATTTCAGGCTCACTTTCGCCACAATGACAGTTGTTTATACAACCCAGTAGGTTTACAGTAGAGTGCTTGTCATGTGCTTTAAAGCTGGAGCTCATTTGTATCAGCTGCTACAAACCAGAGTTCTTGTGTAAAGTCAAATTCTATTTATAGGACCGTTATCAATATTTACGTTTTCCAGTGTCTTTGATGGTAGAGCAAGCTCACCCCAAAGTAAATAAATTAACTGTTTTCCTTGCTGGGGCTGTAAGCATTGGCAAAAGCTGCGAGGCTTCCTTTTTGCTTTAATTTCTTTGCTCTCACATCGGTGTACAATTGCAGTTTGACAGGGGGATTGATTTTGTTTGGTTTTAGGAAGTAGAGGGCTTAGAAATATCTCCAGGAAATGAACAGGCAATCAAGAGGCAAATCACCAAAGAAAAAAAATCTGTGTTTCAGTGTTATTTATTCTTGAGGTACGTGGAAGTGCTCCTTAAAATTCCTGACACCCAGAGTGAGTTGATTGGCTTGCTTTTAATTTCACACCAAATAATAAGGACACCAAATAATAAGGTCTTGGCTTGAAAAGCCACCATGAGTGGTCTCTGCACATCCCCAGTGACTCTTTTCCAAGTTGCCCTTGCTGCTGATGAGCTGCAGGATATCATCCAAAGAAATGGCACGTCGCAAAAAATGGGCTGACCAGTCGCTTTGTACAGACCTAAGATAAAATAATACACAAACTACAAACAAAAGCAATATTTGAAACTGTGCCTGGGAAAGAAATACGATGGCGTATTGTGTTCGCAAAGCTTTCCATTGCTGAAATAAGATGAATGATGTGGGCAGTGGCTGACGCTGGGTTTAAATGCGCTTGAAAACACCAGGGTGGGAGGGCAGAGTGCTGGCTGAGCACTCGCAGCCCAGTGACACTTGTTAATCGTTCAACTATTTTTGTTTGTTGTCCGTGTAACTTGACACATCTGTGCTGATTTCTTTGCATATATGCATGATGAGCATAATAAAAAGCTCCGGAGACTGTTTGTGCTTTAACAAATGTAGAATAAATTTTATTTATTTAGCGTGAGATTGAAGTGAATGAAGTTAACAAAAAAAAATTCTGATGAGCATTTTTAGTAAACAACATCACAAGGGAGATTTGGAGGAAAAAAATATGCATTTCAGAAGAGAGAGCTATTTAAACTCATTAAATGTATTGCAAATATTGCTGCTCGTTTGCTTATGTGAAATAGTTGGTATCAGTGAAAATCATCTAGTGTTTGCTGGACTAGAAATAGTGCTACATTAAAATAAGTAGATAGTTTCATTTTTTTTATATATATTTTGGGGTTCTTTGTGGCTTTATATATATTAAATCCATGAGTCCTATTACAGTGCGTGAACTGTGCTGTCTAAGACATCCTCCTTTAGAAATGTGGTAAATATTTATTTCTTAATGTGCCTGTCTTCTGTTACTCATGATTTTTTTCTCCTGAAGAGAAGGGATGGGTAGTGGTTGCCTGCCCAGCCTGGTAGAAACGTAGCATCAGTGCGCGACTGCAGCTTTCTTGGAGAGGCAGCTGAAGACCGGTGACAGGACTCTAGATTTTAATGGGTAGCAGCCAGCAGAGGTGAAATGCATGAAAACAGCAGTAATAGGGCCCAGAGCACAAATCTTGACATGTCAGGGAGCCAGAGGGAAGAGCTCCGTGCCTTGGCCTGGGTAGGCTCAGTCTGTCTTCCCTTGAAAATAGAAAGACATGGTCAGTGTGAACCTTTGCATCAACGTTGCATTTGCTCTCTCGAAATGCTCTGCAGCCCCTGCAAGCATGAGCTGGCCACAGAGACCCCAGGAAGAGGTCAGAGGTCTAAGCTCACGCCCCAGACCTGGCAACTCGGCATCAGCCGCGTCGCTGAAATAAATACCTGGAGCCCACTTGCTTTGGTCACGTACTTTCAGCCCTGCACTCTGACTCACTTGTAGCATCAGAAGCATCTGTACACCAAGGACACTTGCACTAGGGACCTCGCAGGGCTGCAAACCAGTTGACTTGGTTCCCCAGTTCCTTTTGTTTCTTAGCTACATGAGTGTGTTGGCACTGAGCACTGAGCAGCCCCAGGGAGCAGGGGATGGGAAGCGGGAGAGGCTGCAGGCAGGTGTGGAGGCAGAGCCTCCCTCTGTGGTTATAGCAGTGGCGCTTAATTTTTAGTGGGAAACAGCTTAGCTGAGAAAAAGGCTGCTAACCAGCAATTAGTAGAACTGTTAGAGCCTTATTACATCTACCTACTTGTTTCTCTACTCTCTCTGCAACTTATTTACATACTGAGAGCTAGAATCAAAGCAGGTACCACACGGAACTGGTGTCAAGTGGCACGTGCAGAACCTTCAGTTATGGGTTTCACAGAATCCTTGAGTCATTCGGGGTGGAAAAGCCCTCTAAGATCATCTGGTCCAACCTTTAACCTAGTACTGACATTCCTATCCACGCCATTCTGTTCACCTCCATCCAACCCGCCAAAGTATTTAAACTTGGTGTAGTTGCATTTTTAGTGAATCTCTCTGCATTTGTTTTTTAAAGTTTCTTCATCGTTGGGCTTGCTTCTTGAGAACTGCCCACGACATCACCCTAACCCAGCAGCTCGATTCAGTCATACACATCCAGCACTGCTGCTTAGGGTCCTGCGTGAACCAGTAATGAGCTTCCACGTAGTTTATGGCTTGTTTGCAGTTCCATGCCTTTATCTATAACGTATTTCCTGAAAGAAGAAACTGTTTGGCAGTGCACTTGGTGCCTGAGAGCTAAGCCCCGGGCTGTGTGATCCCGGGGAGCTGCCCCCGCTCCGTTCCCGCGGAGCCGTGTGCTGGGGCACAGCGCGTCCCATGGCTGGGAGGGCGATGCAGATGGACAGATCACGCCGCCTCCTGCGTCTCAGATCCTCTCCTGCAAAGTATTGCACTCTCACTTCAAATGTTTTCGTGTTTTTCTTGGTTTATTTAAAGGCCGAGCTGTTTGTACTTCTGTAGCTGCACGGCTATTTATTGACATTGTTTCAGTGATGAAAGAGAGGACTTACAGAAAGTGAAAGATCAAGATACGTTATCTGCGCTGCTATAAACGCAGACTTCTTGCTGTGCTTCATAAACTGCAGGCTGGCAGGAACAGCATAGAGAGTGTTTGCAAATATTTGTGTTTTGTATAAAAGCCAAGGAGCAGAATAGGTATTATTTTGGGATCTGTGCCTAATGCACGTTTACAGTAGTCACTAACTCAGACAGCGCCTTCAATATTTTTATTTTTTGCAGCGGAGTAGGGATAGCATGGATATTGTAAAACTGGGGAGAAGCATTGAGCTGCTGCTGCAGCCAGCATTAACAGCACGTGTATTTGTTTTTACTGAGGGATTTCTCCTCTGTTACACTCCGCTGATGGCTTTTCAAGTCCTTTCAAAGTTTAATTTCACTTTTATGAATCTTGTCATTTTGCTTTTAAATAAAACTGCTCCAATTTACTTTTTTCTCCCACAGTTGTAAATTACAGGGGAGAATACTTGTGGTTATAAGTATCTCTTTCAGGTCAGAATAGGAGACTGTTCTCAGCTGACGACCTGCAGTAAAGCTGAACCTCAGTTATTAGCGAGGAATTTCTGTGATGTCTCATCTGTTTCCCTAACTCTGGGAGGTAAATCCTGACAACCCTGTCACATTTGGTACACATGCTATTTGATTTTAATTCCCTAACCTGGAATAATTCAATCTAATTGTGCCGCTCTGACTCATCAGCTAGTTTTTCTCGGAGTAAGAGAGATTGTTGGTCACTGCCAGAGTCCAGGAAATAGGGATTGAGAAAGCCAAAAGTTTCTAAGGCCGTGTAGAAGGCAGGGCTGGAACTCTGAACGATCTTTCTTGCTCTGCATGGTCTGAAAACCGATGCCAGATATACAACTGCTGCGACCGAGCTGCTGCTGTTGCTGTGCGTGACTCCTCGGCTTTTCTTGCGTAATTACTAAACGTCAAATAAAGACATCTTGGGAAGAGGACCTGCAGAAAGGCAGCTTCCTAAGACACCGCCTGACAGAGAAGCATTGGAGTTAGCGTTATTTTAGTTCTGCCCTCTGGCTAGAAGGATTTGCAGCAGCTGAAGATAAGCAAATGATGCAGTGGTTCATGTTCTAGCACTAGCGAAGTGAGCTTTATGCAAAGTTTATGTCACTTATCGAGAATGGAAAGTGTCCTGATAAGGGTGTTTGTTTTTTTTTTTTTTTTTTTTGCACTAATTGCACTGTGTTTGTTACTTAGTTCGTTACTGGGAACTGGTGTTTACATTGGGATGCTGGGTTTTCCTGCTTAAAAAAGGGTCTAAAAGGAGGCAGAGCTCAAATGTATTCCCTGGAAAGGAAGCTGAGAGAGAGGAACAGACCGGAGATCAATCGTTAGCAGAAAACTCTTGAAATCATCAGCCTGTAAAGGGGCTGCATGCAGCACCGCTGCCTTCCTTCTTGTCTTCCTTCTTGCAGCTCATTTGGTCCTCAGCCTTGAGCCTGCCTTCCTTCGCAGAGGTCTCTGCACACAGAGGGCAAGTTTCGTCTTCAAGCAGCTCTACTCGAGCAGTGCTACGGGTGCTGTCTGTCCTGATCAGTCAAGGCTTACCTTATGGAAGATTGCCCTGGCTTTGTATTAAGCTCTTTGGGTTCAGCAGCGATGTTTAAAACGAGACGATGAGGCTGTACTTGGAAGCAAATTAGAGATCTTTTAAAAACTCATGAGTGGAACGGAGGCTCAATACACCTTGCCCAGGTGTAGCGTTATGGGCAAGCTGTTCAGTGGAGGTCTTTCTGCAAATGCTTCTCTCCTTTCCAGTGTCCATGGAGGCATTTCCGTTTTGTATCACCGGCTAATCTCTGACCGAGGATGCTGTTAATTAACCAGGGGCTCTCAACCCCTGAAAGGATGTGCAAGCAAGTGCTAATTGTGCAGGAAGTAACAGCAGTGGAGTAGGCTGTGTGGAGGGCATGTCATGAGCTTGTATTCCTTGGCAAGAATAGAAAACCTGATTATATTGTCAGGAGGTGGGTGGGGTTTGAAGGACTACATATGAAGATTTGATTTACGGAGAACGAGAAGGATGAAACAGTTTCTTCTGGAAACGATACCAGCCCTGTGCTGCTGGTGAGCGGTTACAGAACACGGGAAATGCAGCTGCTGGTGCCCCTCTCACATTCGCTGTGTTGAATCACAAGCAGCGTCGTTTCTCTCAGTGAGGTTGACATTTGTGTATTTTAAAAGCCAAAGCAAACAAAATATCATCGGTTTCAACAGAGCTCTGATTTCATCCTTCGTTTTTCTTGTTCCCCAGTCTGTTGACTTTGTAGTGTGTTTCTGGAACTTTGGAGTTTAATTGCTTAATCCAGAAATCCAGTTCTTAAAACACTAACACATTGAAGAAGAGCTTCATTTTATTATTTTGCTTAAAAATACTCTTTTTTTTTTCTGGCTGAATTTTTACTTTGATGGTTGGTGGTTTAATGAAAATATATTTTGTAAGATTTATAAGCAAACAAAATTTATAATGAAAGGTTGGATAAGCAGCTGAGCTGCAAACTTTGGGTAATATTAGTGCTTACAAATCAGCCACGTTTTGTTTCTGAGCCACTATGCCAGCTAGAAGAATTCAGCTCATCAAATATATTTCACAGAAGTCAGAGCATGACTAATACTTTTTCAGGAAAGATTTGTGGAAACAGAAATGGCCAGAGGAGCTCAGGTCTACACCAAAGTATTTAAAAGAATAAAATCTGAGGCTATTCATACATCAAATAATCTTTTTCCCTGAGGAACGGTATTATGGCTTCAGTGTAGAAAGAGGAACACAGCCTTTGTGAAAAACATCAGTGACCAAAATATTCTGCATATTGGAGACATCTACAGGGAATGTATTTTTTGAATTGAATTATCTTACTCATGCGAGCTGCTTTGTTCCAGATAAACAAAAACAGACAGGCTATAAGCAGATTATTAAAATATTGTGCAATTAAAGAAAACTCTTGGAAATATACACAATTATTTCCATTTTAAATGTTCTCAGGTTAACCTTAAGACTGCTAGCACGACTGTATGTAAACCAGGCGTTGTAAACATGAGTTGCACAAAATGTAGAACCTAGCAGTGATTCATGCAAGATTTAACTCAGCAGCGGGATGAAGTTTCCATCTAAACTAAATTTAGAGGTTGAAGTCATGCTGCACCTAGACAGGAGCACTCAGCATCATGCAAAATCAGTCACCAGCAGCGGAGTTTCTGTGAGAAAACTCTATTACAGCGATGTTAGCTGTATTTCACGTACTGTAAGGGAGCGAGACATAAGGAGAGGAAGTAAGTAATGGTTCTGTAAGTTATCTGGTGTCAGACTTCGCATTTGGCGCTCTGATTTCCTTCAAAGTGGAGACAGCAGATAATAACACAGAAATAGATTGCCACTGCCACATCAGAATGATTATTTACCAGTTCTACCAGCAGAAGTTGAACAGAAGATCCTGTAAGCTCTGTCAGCAATGAAGAACCTTCATTAGGCTGTGAGAAGCATTTTCACTTTCAGGTTGGATTTTCCACTGGAAAATTGGACTGCCTAATTTTACATCGGTGATGGCAAGTGAATCCTCATGGGCTGATCAGACTGGGCAAAATCAGAATTCATTGAGAAATCAAGGAAAAGCTTGTTTTTCAGGATGTAGCTTTGTAATACTTGAGGTACTATTTAGGCACAACCAGAAAATAGTTGCTTGGTTTTGGTTTTAATGGACACAAAAAAATACAGGCTTTGCTTTTGCTGTTGTTTTGGCTGAATGTGTCAGCTTACGCTGTCACTTCCTTCAAAAGAATTGGTTTAATCGGTGTTTGCCTTGTTCTCAGGACTTTGTTTTAGCTGCAATATTGCTTTTTGCCGTGCGGTTACTCAGACTGCTGGGAATTTGAGGATGTATGACTCTGCGGTGAGCCTCCACAAATAGCTGCACTTCATATAAACTGGGAAGTGTACGTGCTCCGCTTTCATCCAACATTTCTCTGAAAAGGAGTTAATACATCCCTCTGGGCATGGTAAAGGAGCTGTGGAGTTATGTTTGCCAAGAGCTTTGGGCTCGCAGAAATCCCCCCTTGAGCCTTGGTAGCTCTCAGCCCCATAGCTCACCTGGAAGCACGGCTCATCAGAGGCTGTACGGAGGGTTCAGCTGCTCCAAGATGGATGCAGTTGTAGAGCTTTTGCTAGAAAATCTCCGGTAGCAAATGCCCAATTACAGACCCAGCTAGAGAAGCGAAACAGTTCTTTTGCTGGCAGAAGTTTGTTTCTTTCAGTGGAATGGCCCTACTGACAAAATAACTTACTGCTCGCATGAAGCGAAGTCTGCACCGAGCTCTTCGCTGTTACGTGCCGGCCGGGCTCAAAGAGAGGCAGAGGGCTGAGCTTCGTGTATGGGAGAGCCACCTGCAACTGCAGAGTGACAGCAATTGAGAATTAGGGTCTCAGATATACCAAATATGAGCTTGTGATTTATTGTTGCTGTCAGTTAAATGAGGAGAAAGATTCTGCAATCCACACTAATGGAGTTGAGATACCGAAATTGAATTTACGAGTGAAAAATGCCCTGGCCTTAGTTAAATTTAGTGGCTCATCCACTCAGTGGTAATTGTACACTTGCAATTCCTTCATCTGGACTGGATTTAAAATATGTACTTTGGTGATCAGATTAAATGAAATTTTAACGATCAGCTGGGGTTAGGCAAAATACTAATTAAACCCAGGGAAGTCTATTAATATAATTAGCCTCAGGGCAAGACAAATCAAGAACTGGAAACAAATTATTTGTAACGTCCTGTCATTTCCAAAGTAAAATGTTTGAGTCTGGAGAGAAGAGACAAAAGATGGAAGCCTTTGTTGAGAAACGAGAAGGGCTGGCTGTATTTCGTATTTTGTACCTGCTGGAGCATCTCTAGCTCATTGCTGACGTCTGGCACTTACACAAGGTCCCTTTCTCCACTGCCAGTGACATGGGAAAGTCCACCTGAAGAACTTGATCCTGCCATAAGCTGCACAACAAAGAACCGTCATGACTTGTTTTGAAGAAGTGCTTTCTTAACTAGTCCAGTTAAGTAACAAGGAAGCCTGCAAGTTGAATGGGCTCTGAATAACAACGACAACAAAATCATCAAAAAACATTTATTTTTGTGTTTAGCCCTTCTCCTTTCAAGTTGCACGCTCAAAAATCTGTTCTGTGGAGCATGGAGAGGGAGGTTTGTGCACCTGCTGGCCCGTGTTTCCAATGGCAGTTGGATTTTCTTTCCTCGTGGAAGTCTTCAAAAGCAAATTTCTAGAAAGTGCTTCCAGCTTTCCGAGTTAGGCTCGTTAGCTGTGTCACCCCAAGTGTGTAAAAGGTGGCAGTGACTTGGGCGCCATTCATTTCTGACAATTTTGGCCAAGATCCATGGCTTGTCAGCACAAGGGCTCACTTTATTCAGGACCATGGTGCAGGAAACTTCTTAAGATGCAGCCGTCTTCTGATGGCCTCTTGAAACACCCCTTAACCTAGAATTCAGGGAATAGAAAATATCACGTTGAGGTGTCTGGGTCTTGCTATATTGAGTGTTGTAGCACTGGCAAGGGAAGCATAGTCTTCCTTTTTGTTTTCTCACCGAGCAGTAGCCATGCTGAATGTTCCAGAAATCCCATGGAGATGGTTCAACCGAACATGAAAAAGATGGAAAATGCAGCAATAAGTTTGCTGCATAATGAAATACATATTTTTACTTCCCTAGTTGACGAATTTAAGGTCATATATCTTGTGAGTTGGCAGGCATTTCTCCAGTAGGATCAGTCAATAACGCCATAAAAGTGTTCTTGTACCATCTTTAAACCTCTCTGATCCTCTAGATGTCTGACAACAGTCCTCTGAATATCCTTTTGTGCCCGTGGGTAGTTTCATTCTGTACCTCGCTATAATTCATTACATGTAGTTTTTAAAAAATATCTGCAGTGTGTGGGGACAGAGCGGCCAAAATACATTTTAACTCTTCAGGCTGGATTATCAGGGGTGGGTTTTTTTCCTGTCTCTTTGGTGCAAAGGGTAAATACGTGATGCATTTTATTTATCTATAGCAGATAATTATGAAACATTTTCTATTAGTGCTACGGAATGTTGTTTTGATAAATATAGGTGTAAATCATACTATATGCAGACAGTTAAGGTGTCAGTTTTTAAACTTGGATGCTTCAAATTAGAAAATTTTAGGGACTTAAGGTACAGTTTAAAAAACATCAGAATTACTTGTCTGGAATTCACACTTTTGAAACTGAGTACAATATAAAGTTTATAGGCATTATAAACCTCAAATCTATTATTTAATGGCTAACATTAAGAATTTGGAACTCAAAAATTCAGTGAGAACTACAGTTTTTAATAGCATTTTGCATATTGAGTAATTCAGCTAAGTACCTGGGTTTGGCCTTACATTAATTAGAGAATGCTGTTCTCTGTAAAACAGATCAAAATGCATCTCTCCTCATAAGGGTATACAACAGAAAATGTCTACAGCTGTGTCAGTTCAAATTAAAAATTCATATGAACAGCTTTTTAAACAGTTGGGATTGGCTTCTGCCTGCTGTTCCTCTGGTGGTTTTGCTTTGACGAACAAGTTTCCATTCCCTGATCTGATGATGCTCATGGAAGAGGGAGAAAGTGGAGTTCAGTCACTATTACAGACCAGCGCCAAGCCCTCTGAGCTCTGTAAGTCTTCTCTGTCTCAGTAGTTGATGCAGGATTAAGCCTCAGCAGAAGAGCTGTTTCATGGTCCTCTGGGAATAATGCTGGACAGGCAACGCAGAGATCTTTCTTTTGTTGTGCTGTGTAAACAAAGTCAGTACTTCAGCTGAGGTGCTTGATCTTTCTCGTAGCTGACAATGAATCATTTAAAAGTCATGGAAGCTGAACATCGTGGTTGAGCAGTCTCTTTAGAAAGATACCTGAAACGGCCACCGAGTCAAAAATCCCCCCAGAAGTTTTACCGGCAAGGTGGATAACTGTGCAAAAGGAGTCTCTTGGGAAAGATTCTTATGCTCCCTACTGTTCAGCCTTGCCAGGAAATACTTAATATTTCTTAGCCTCTATTGAAATGAAGAAAGTGTAAAACCAAACAGAAAAGAAATAAAAGTGCGGCTCCTGAGCCAAGCGTATACATTGCATTTGCTTGGTGAAGGGTCATGACTTGGTACAGGTTCAGCTCTTAATCTAGTAAATTTCTTCTGAAATTTTTCCTTTGGGGGGAAAACATTCCTGGATGGGGTGGGAAAGAAATCCCATGCTCATCCTCTTTGAATATTAACAAAAGCACCAGTTTCAGCTATCAGGGCGCCTGCCTATTCCTGGTGTTTTGGTGACCCACCATATATATATACCATACGTTTTTTTAATGTAGGTTTACTGTGTACGAAGAAGAAAGCATAAAAACTGAAGCATTTGTTCTGCGGAGACTGCTCTGTGTGTTGTGACACGTTGGGTTTATTTTATTAAGCATGAAGCTCAGGAAGGCTTTGTTATCGTTCTGCCGTGCTCCTGAAGGTCTGAAGCTGCTCCTGTCGTGCAGCCAAGCGTAATGGCACGAGACAGATGGAGTAGGTTCCAAGCAGAAGGGTCTTCACGGCTTTATCTTCAAAGCTAAGGTTGGCGTTTGCAGGCACTGTTACATAAAACTCCCATGTGCTTGTTCTGCAGGAACTGAACGTAGAGCAAGATACTTGAAGCTGAAGCTTCTCACGTAGGTTTGTGTAGGTACTGACCAGCATAAAAAAAAGTGGTGCCAGGATGAGTTTAGACAAGTGTCTAAGATTAAAGTTGTAATTTTGTGTTTGTACTACTAATAATGAGCACTGTTAGCATTGGATGTTTAAAAAGGATGTCAGAGAGCAGTCATTTGGAGAAAAATAAAGAGTACTGTATACTGTAAAGTATACACATGTGTAAATAGTATACATAATGTGTAAATATATGTGTTGTGTATATACACACACTGTAAATTAAGAGGAACTCAGAGCAGGAGAATACAGATTAAGGATTGCATTCACCAATTTGCAAGGAGAGCAGGAAACATTTATTTGTTTTTCACTTGGCTGAATAATGACCAAACGATGTAACGAAGCCGGAGACCATGAAACAAGCAAAGGAAAAACAATATCCTATCCAGCAAAAAGAATCCAAATACGCCTTATCTTCACCTCCTGTTTGCTGGGGTAGAACAAGTGGTAGCAGTGGCAGCCGTCAAAATAAGCCGTGCTCGCTGTGGACAGGATATGGTTGACGAAGCGATAATTAAATCCTTTTCTCTGGCTGTCTAAGCCTGCTTCCAACTCCGTAACACAGATAAAAATGTCTGTCCTTTGCAGTAGCTCCCAGCCTCGTCTCTGCTATGCAAAAGCAGATCTTGTCAATGTTCAAGCTTTTCAGGAAAGTACTCGTGAAAAGTCTCCCAAGTCTTGGGTTTCCTCATGTTCAGATTCAGGATGCCATCTCGCTGCTTTGCACGAAGCTTAGCTGCTGACTGGTGCGTGTAGACCTCAGGAGGAGTCAACAGGAGCTGCTTTTTTCTGCAGGCAAGTGCCCAATGACCCGAAAGTCCTTCACACAAATTAGCCTGTTACCTTGAGGTGCCCCAGCCGTCTTTGTTTGCTGCTCAGCCACGTGAGCGCTTTTCTAAGCGCCGAGGCCGTGATAGAAAGGCACAAGTTACTGTGGGAATTGCAGTTGTCAGTGCGTTCCCCTGGACTGTGTAAAACATAAGCTAACATTTGGTTATGCAGAAATGCAATAAAGAACACAATTTTTGTATCTGTCATGATTTCATTTAATTAACTGGCGCTACTGTAATCATCAATTAATTGCCTGAATTTTGGATGGTACTTCAACATCTCAGGCCAGCGGAACACTGCTTTTTCTGTTACAAATTTAATTCAAGTTTGTCATCTGTTTTATTATGCAGGGCTTACTATTTCTGAGGGAGCATGGGGCTGCGTGCTGAGCTTTCCCTTGACATCCATGGCGAGACCTTCTCTGGCCTGCCTGCCCCGAGCCCCCGCGGTGTGCGTGACTTCTCCAAGGCCCTGATCCAGGAGAGCCCTCAGGCATGTGTGAAGCCTGGTGATCGTGGCTTCAATTGTTCATTGACATCAGTGGGGATACTGACGTAAGAGAAATTATACACATGATTAAGCGCTTGGCTAGGCAAAGGCCCGAGCTAATTCCCTTTTGTAAGCAGATTTGGACACAAATTGACACTACATTTCTGTTTTGTTTTGGTTATTATAGGGTTTTAGGGTGAAGGTAATTTAATCTCCCATCAAAGACTTCGGCAAACACAAGCCTTAGAACAAAACATTTAAATATAATTATAATAGAGCTTGTCAAAAACACTTAGCGTCATGTGGTGTAGCCATTACTGGGCCTAACCTCTGCTAGCTCGAGGTACCTGAGACCTTCAAGCAGAGCTGGAAAGCAGATGATTATTTATAAAGTAGCAACAGATGATTTTTTTTTTCATTCACTGTGGTTAATAAACCTAAGCAAACAAAACCTCCAGCCATAGTCATCATAGAGAACAGCTCATTCTGTGGGTACTGAGTTTTTCTTTTATTGTTGTTCCTCTTGTTATTTTGGAGGAGAGTGTTTTCACTGTTCTGCAGGACGTGCTGTACCACGGCTCCTGCACAGGAAGAGTTGATAGAAGCAGAACACGGCTCCTAATGGCTGAGTAACTGAGAGGGGCTGGTGGTGCTCACCACCTCCTATTGGCCTCTCTGAGCACGAAGTACTTGCTTCTCCTTTGATAATCATCCCCAAAACAGTAATAATGAACTCAGCAGCAGTCTCGTCTTTATGTTTCTCTGCCAGCCAGTATTTTATCTCCATATGAAAAAATTAATGAGTATGCAAATATATGTGTATATTTATGCGTATTGTGGCATGCTTGATACGACTAGCTATGTTCGAGTGACCATCTGTCTGCATCATGGAAATTGTGCGTTCATGTTTCAAGATCAAGCATAAAACTAACACACAGCACACTTTTGAGGGGCCTGCGTGGTTTTAAGCTAGCCAGGGATGCGGTATGTATACTTCACATCTATCTGTTAGCACTGCTATGCCGTACAAAATCATTGGAGTCCGAGTGAAACGTTGACACCGCTGTCTGTGCTGACTGCATTGTGCTCCATGCGTATTGCAGTGGAGGTGGTGGGCTGCCCGGCAGCGAGGTGCCCTTCGTGGGGAGAAGGGAGGAGAAAACCAGGCTCGTGTGTGGTTGATTCCAGGTTCCTCAGAAGGAGCATGCTCCTGTGTGTGATTGCTCCCTGCAAGGTTATGATTATCTCTGAGATGCTTCTATTTATTAAATGGGCGTGGATTTTTTTTTTTAAAATCTGTATGACAGGCGCAATTTTCAAGACATACGGGCAATAATTCTGCGCTAAACAAAAGGTTGGCATAGCTGACGTGGGTAAATGCCTATTACTAGAAAATACTAAATGAATTGGTTGGCTGTCTTTCAAAACTTAAAAGCAGTATTGCTTTCTGTTGGAACTGAACACTCACTAAATTATTTTTTTGCCATTTTTTTCTGTTTCACTGGTGGCAAGAGAGATAAGAGCTGCATTTATCTTTACATTATTTTGTGAAGCAGATGATAGAACTTCAATAAGATATTCTTTGAAAACAAAGAAATCAAGGCTTTACTTCTAAAATAAGCATATATTTAAATTGCTTTTATTCATTATATCTTACTTCATTTGTCATACTTCGAAGTAGTAAGTTGTCTTTAATAGCACAAAATCATCTGCCTGCATGAAGCGGCTGGAGTCGGTGACGTTCCTGCCCCAAGCACCAAGTGTCTGCCTCTTTTTCTTCTCCAATCCCTCTGGCTTTTCTGGTGTTTGTCTCCAAAACTTTTGAAGAGACTTTGAATTTAGTACACTTTCTTCAGGTTGGGAAGCTGGCCGGTAGTTGCTAGCAGCGGTGCTGAGAAATTTTTTATTATTATTATTTTTGCAAGCTGCGTGTTGCTGGAAGCGGTATTTGAGAAATAGTAGAGCTTTATGATTCGGTGCTGTTCATGATCCCATATTACTTCATGGTTCTTCTAATGGCTTACCAGCATTGCTTCTTTACACACCATAGGTTTTGTGAGAAGAGGGCATAAAAAAATCAATTTCCCAGCTGTTTTGTAAACAGAAACGTAGAGGGAAAAAAAGGAAAGACATGGACAATTTCTACCCCTTAAAATACATTACAGAGCTTTATGCCCTGGGAGGCTCATGCCATTCAGTTGCAGTGTCTGCTTTATGGTCCCAGCAGAGCTCTCTTTCTGCAGAGTGCCACCGACCTCCCTGGTGCTGGGTTACCGTGTCATCCCTGCTTTTGTGACACCACAGGGTGCTCCACCCTCACGAGTGCATCATACACGTGTACAGCGGAGGAACCTGGTCACTTGGTTCGCTGCCAAGGAGGAGCAGTAGAAATCCATCCAGTGATTCCCGTGCCAAAGCCGGTAGCGTGTGGTTGATGTGGGTAAGGTATTTGAAAATTAGTATCAAGTTGCATTTAGTCAATAGCAAATTCATCCATTGGTATGCAACTGAGAAAGTTATTCAGTCTCTCTGCTCGAAGGATGGATTGAATCCCTGATTTGCTCAGAATCTCAGGTCGGGAGATGCACTCCGATGGTCCATTGCCTGCAGAAATGAGAAGAGGAGACCTTTTCCAATTCTCAGTCTGGCTTCCCTTTTCAGGCAGTAGTCGTTGTGTCAGCCATCTCATTGAATAGCTCTTGCGTTTTCTCCCAGTTAATTCCCATCCAGATTGCTGAAACTAATAAATCAAGGTTTGGGAAAAAGAAACAATCTTTTAGGGAGGAAGAAATAAAGTGAGGTGGTTATCAGTAGTGCAGCTTTACAGTCCAATTTGCTGTCTATCGCCCACTCTGGCAGATGTAAAAATGAGCAGAGAGAACCACTTTTTTTCCAGTGTAGCTGTATAAAACACATTTAATCTGATTATATTAACTTGGTGGCTGTAAAAGTTTCAGAAAAGGAAAGCTGTCAGCTCTCCTTCAGTCTAGCAGTACCCATTAGTTGAAATATAATCAGGTCCAAAGCTCAGATCAGTGCAACTGGTTTTGTGTCATTTCATGTTGCAAAAGCAATGTACATATTCACTTGACTTTTTTTTAGTGGAAAATGTTCTGCGTGTAGTACTGTGCAGTCATGATCGCCTTTTTTACTTACTGAAATCACAAATAGCTGTATTCAGTCTATGAAAGCATTTTGTTCCTTACTGCTTCTTCAACAGTTTTATCTGTGTCACCTCCTGAAGTTTGAGGAGCACGGTTCCTATTGACAGTCAGCAGGACACGGCTTTAGCGTTACCCTGTTACTTGGGTGATTTTGAAAACGAGATTATTTTTTGCTTAAGCCAAATCATTTGAACCGAAGTCAGTGCCAGATACAGATTTTACTTGCTCTAGCACAGAAACAGTTGCTGTGCTTGCCAAAGGATGAGATGCCGCCTCAGAGATGACACTTGGTGATCGTGGGTGAGGACTTCTTAAAAAAAAAAAAAAGAAATTGGGGAATGTTTTTTGCTGTTAGAAATATTATGCAATGCTGTCAGTGGGAGGGGAGACAGTTTGTGTGAGGGTAGGAAGATACAGTAGTAGCTTGACTCCCCTCAGGGTCAAGTGGAATATTTTGCAGTAAAGAGGTGCTGACCCCATCACGGAAGCGTCGCGTTGGGCAGGCTTGTCTTCGTGCTGCTCAGCAGTAATGCCCAGAGGTCAACATTGGATTCTTACCTCATTCTTGGAGAGCTATATTAAATTTATCTTGAGGTACCTCGGGGTCAGCCCTCTAGCTTTTAATGGGCAAATATTCCCAAATAAATTTAAAGAGATGGTAGGTTATACATTTCTGACATAAAAAAAGGAAAAAGACAAAATACCATGCTTTTACATGGTGTGCAAGTTTGGGGCTTCTGAGCTCCTGAAGTCGTTCCTTAAGCAGTGTACCTGTGAAGTCCTGTGCTTCTCAGGCACATTTAGATGGGCTGTTCTGGCAATTCTTAATGCCAGAATTTCAGTGTCCCTCCTGCTGTCGTCTCCTTGCTGGGGTTACGTGTACCCACTGCTTTGCCTAACCAGAAGTGAGCTTGTAGTATAAGCACCAATAACTTTCAATCTGCGTATGGCACTCTGTACTTAATCATAATTGTGCTGTTTGAGGTGAGACTATGGGAATACCTTTTCACAACTATTTTGTAGTATCTCCCAATAATTTCCCCAAAGCTTCCAGAGCTGGGATGTGCTTTTAGTCAGACATGAACCTCGTTCAATGTTCCCACACAGTATGTACGGGTATCGGAGCTTAACTGTGCTGCAAGATGTAGTATCCTCCTCAGTCAAACAAACAAATCTACAGACAAACAAAAGCCCAAACACTAACCCTGCCCCCATCCCCCCTTTTTAAATGTGGTCGTGAAACCCCATTGTTCTATGGCAAACCACGAAAGGTTTTACTGTGGTACCCAGGGAAACCAGGGGCTTCCCATCACCAGCCTGCGGCATGCTCCCGGTCCCACGGCGGAGGCAGAGGTGCGTGCGTCTTGGTTTACACCCTTGTCATTGTCATCAGTCTGCCCAGCCTTGCTGCAAGCGTGGACACGGCGTCTTTTCTGGGTAGGGTACAGCATTGTCAGATTCTGTCCAAACAGGCGTAATGAATGTGAGTCACTTTATTCTTGGAATTAATTTCTGCACTGCAAACGGACATAATTATGTGGCTAAATGGAAAGGAGACATAAACAAAACAGGACTGTCAACTAAGTTCTGCAGGAAACCATCAGCTACAGCCTTTCCATCAATGGCTTGGGGGGAAAAGCAAGCGGTATCAGAAGGAGAGTCGTGAAAAGAGGATGGCAAAATACCAACTTGATCTTTATACGCAAGAACAGCCAGTAGGAGTCGGGGGAACAATGGCTGCATGGGATCGTGTAGTCCGGGGGCTGCATGGGATCGTGGCGGGCCACCTGCAGGGCTAGCACCGGCCTGTGCACAAAGCCAGCCTGGGGGTTTTTCTCCTTCCTTGCCTCAGCACGCTGCGCTGCGAGACTCCGTGGCGATGGGGTTCTGCCTTCGTGCAGCAGGGGGGCTTGCTGTGGGCTTTGTCTTGGGGGAGACCCGCAAAGCAGTTGAGGGATCCAGGAGTACAAACGTGACTTATCGGTTCACTGGCTTTGCCTTGAATGAATAACCTGAGCACAGAGGTTTCTTTTTGTTCTAATTGCATCCTAAGTGGGAGGATGTGTTTTTCGTGGAACAGAGGGATTGGGTTTACATAGTTTTGCCTCGTGTAGCTGTCCCTCCGTTTCTGTACCGTGGGAGCTCTGTTTTTGCAAGGTGCTTTGGTCTTCTTAGCAATCTTCAAGGTAGCATCCCAGTTGCTGAATGTGCGTTGTGGGAGACATAAACCCATCTGGGAAATGCAGGAAAGCAGAGGACAGGCAGCTGGGACAGAAGACAAAGGCAGGGAGAGCTGAAGGACAACTGAAAAATCGTGAGATTTTCTCAGGGGGCAAACACGTGGATGCTAAGGAGAGATTCTGTTTGGTGTCAGAACCAGGGGAAGAAGGAGATCTGTTACTTTATAAAGCAGCCAGCCCCAGATAAGCCTCTAACCAGAGAAAGCAATGCTGCTGAGGTGGCCTGTCCTGCTCAGCAGTGTGCTCCTGCTGGTGTTGGTATCAGCAGAGACTTCTTGTCCTGTGCCCCTTTGGTAGCTAAAAGGAGCAGAGGCCGGAGCGTGGCACTTGTCCATGCATTTATATTAGTGGGGCCTCTCTCTTCATTCCCTCAGATCAACATATTGGCAGCAGCCGTGAGTCATGTTTCCCTGAACTCTAGCTGGCAGCAGTAGGAGGGCAAAGAAGTGATTGTGTTCCCTCCTTCACACCAGTTACACTGCCAATAAGGCATTCAGAGAAATACAATGGGATATTGTCCTGCAAGGATTGCATGCTACTGTTTTGATGGGGTGGGGAAGGGGTCATTATTTTTGTACAGTGGGAGCCTGCAATCTGGAACAAACTGCTTTAGAAAGTGCCCAACTTTCATTATTACCAAAATAAGAAATGCATTATGCAGCAAAAGGACTCCATGCTGCTTATGTTGTGGAGGGTTTTTTTTCCACCCTTGTTAGATATTTTTACTAAGCAAAAAAGGCTTAGGAAACCCTTCAAAGAATGCTAGTCTTCAACCTTTCTGGGGGAGTATGTGCCACTAATTGTTGGTAATTATACCTTTTTTTAAAATTATTTTTCAATAATTTGCAAATCTGACTCCAGCTTCCTTGGGAAGGAAGAAATCCCTTTGTGTGGCTAAATGGCTGATGTGCTTCAGAGCAAGCCTGCAGATGCATTGTTCGGAGCCAGAAGGAAGTGCAAGGTGGCAGCCTCATTACTGAGCTGAGATGCCTCTGGAGACACATAAGGTGCCCACATCCGTGCACGGCTTTCTTAGGAAAGCAGCCAGCTCAGCTGCGGGAACTCGGAGGAACCCTCAGTAAAGCCCAAGAGATCCAAGAGTTTGAAGTTTTAGTAAGCGGAGGAAAATCAATATTGTCTTATAATGACACGATCGCTATTAGCAGCGGGTAGACAAGTCGGGACCCTTGTCAGCCAGGCTTTGCCTGGGATGCCAGAATGTCTGCGTGGGGGTTTCCAGCTCCCGGAGCTGCCCTTCCCTTCTGCGTGTGGGGAGCTGATGGTGCTGCTGACCCTCAGCCTCCCCTCCCACCCACTCCCGATTGCCTGCGGTGAAGCAGTTCCTGCGCGCGCTGATCTGCAGTGGTCTTACAGAACAGATTTATTCTTGGAGCTTCGTTTTAGTAACTGGCTTCTCCTCCTCCCCCACCCGATGACTTCTGTAATACAGGGGACTCAGTACTGCTTTATTCCAGACACGTAAATCAAGCACCTGTTTTATTCCTCCTTAAATTTGAGGGATATTTATGAGTTCAATGTAGTTTTGAATAATCTCCCCTGAATTTTCCTTTGCAGCTGTTACACTGGCTATCTCCAGCTAGTTATTGCTGAGTCTAAGATTTGAGAGATTTCCAGAAGTAAGCCGCACGTGTTTGTGCTGTGCCATTTTGAGAATACCATAGCATTGCTCTCTTATATACGTTAATAGGAATGGCATTCTGCTTAATATCCCAAATATCTCCCTCCTGATCCTGTGGGCCAAATCAAAGCATGGCAATGAATGGGGACACAGGGAGGGAAGTGGGCTTGGGAAGTTTTGTCGTGTATTTCACAAGGTCTGTTAAATAATGTGCTCCCTCACAAGCTGCCAGGTTATGGCTTGTGTCTGTTCTGCTTTCTTTATATTCTGGGCATTGGGTAGCAGTTAAAAAGTACTGAGGGTGCAGCCGCTGCTGTCACTTGTTCAGGGTGCTCCTTGTGCACTCCCGTGGCCGTTCATACATGTAAGGCAACGCGGCTCTATCTGTGCACACACAAAGGTCACCCTACCACAGTCACCCTCGAGCATTAACACTTGCAGCAGGTTATATTTCACAGCTGACACGGTTCTTTTGTGTCTGGGTAAAGGAACTTCTTGTAACTCCGGGAGTCAGGTGTCACTGGTTCTTGGCTCCAGCAGCTTCTTGGTGCTGAGTGTTGTTTTGCTATTTATCAGTGACTTGGTTGGCTGCTCATTCTGCAGCTCTGCAGACCGAGCCCATTGTATGTCAGCCTGCGTGAGTGCTGCAGCCAGCAGCCTGTGCCGCACAGGTACGCTTCGCTGGCTCCTTTCATGCCAACAGGAGGTTTGTGCACGCTGGTGCTTCAGGAGTGCTCTCTGAAGCAAATCTCCCCTGGTTTGTTTCACGTTGCACAGCAGTCTTGGTATACGCAGACTGGATGAAACCAAATCAGAAGTTGTGCTCCAGGTGCATACCTAATGTGCTCCTGCCATTAATGGGTGTTCACATGCAGCTCTAAAGCAGACACCCATCCTCACCTCAGGACTGAATGTGAAGTTTCCAGCATGAGCAGCATCTTTGCACTATAGCTCCTAGCGTCCCCACTACTTACTAGTGTACTGATAGCCAGAGATGTTAAGCCTTTCCCTCCTGCTTTACATTAAATGTACATCTAATTTTACATCAACTTTTACATCAAATGGTTCCTGTGGAAAAGAAATGCAAAGGGGATCTGCCCCTTCATTTTCCTTTGTGGAAGAGACATTTCACATTTTTTTTTTTTCTTTAAAATCCATGAAGATTCTCTTTTGAGACATGGTAGTGGAATAAACAAAGCATTAAGCTGGAAATCCAGATGGTGTCACTGGACTGGTAAACTCTTCTGACTGCTAGACCTCAGCCAGGTCCCTTTCCTAATCAGATGTTCTCGTTTGCTTGAATGGATGTGGGTCAGCTTGTGTACAAAGAGCACTAAAACCTCTTGCATCTTAATAGGCAGTCTTTGCCAGATTAATACAGTGGTGTCTGATAAACATGCAAATTCTGCATGAGGTGGCAGGCTGAAGTTAAGTTCACTCTTACCTCCCTATTTTCTTTTCTCTTTCAGCTTGGGCGAGACACATCTGATTGTCATTTGCATGTTTGAGATATTCCCTGCCTGTTGTGGTACTCTTCAATAGTACCAACATCATATCCCACCTTAGAGAGAGAAAATGCTGCAAAACGTGGCTGATAATCACAAAAGAGTAACAATTACCAGCATTCAGCAAGGGAGGTACAAAAACACGTTGGACTTTCTGCAAGGAAGTACGAACACAGTTGCAGTACTGCAGGTTCCGTGTAAGCGATGCCTCCTTATTTGCTGCACGGCACCATTTTAGGCTTTCTTATCCAAGTGTTGATACCTTTAATATCTTATATACTGGCCTTCCTTGGAGTAGTGTGAATATGTCTTCTTCTCAGGCCCATTTGCTTGCCATGTTATTAAGAAGGGGCATAAAATGTTTTCCATTTCATGGGAGGGATTATGATCTGGTGCCGCTGGAGTCATCAGGATTACATTGTTTTGTCATGGATTTATGCTGATGTGGATATGACCCTTTGGGATAATCCCATAGTTTTTTCTCTGTCAAACATCCCTTGCCTTCAAGACTTCTTTCCCAAAGAAGTCCAACTTCACCCCAAGTAGTTGTGTGAGCTCACCAGCCATTTGAGCCTCCTTTCAAATGTGCAGTTTTTCCATGGCTTTAGAAGCGCTTTTCTCCCCGTCCTTTGTCAGTAGGAAATGATAGGATTGTTCCAGTGATACAGGAAATGTGTTTTGACACCATGGTGTCAGAGTGCCACTTTGAAGGTGATTTGTTGAACTCGTGCTAAGTTCCCGTTGGCATTTCTTTGGGGTTATCATCATTATGTAAACATTACAGAGTAGGTTGTGGAGTGCCAACTGCTTTGTTTTTTTTGCTAAATAAAACATCCAGCACCGCCCGTTCACACGAACGAATCTCCAGTGCCTGCATTGTTTTGCATCTTTGGGACCAGCATCTGCAAAAAGCCCAAGACTGAAATAAGGAGAACCGCAGCCGAAGGGCAGGTTGCAACACCACATGTGGTTTGGGCTGGAAGAAGGATGATTCCCTCTCCTTTCCCCTCCCATCTGTGTCTCTGAATTGTTAAAAAATAATGTGTTTGGGAATTGCTTTTTTATCTTAGCCTACCCACTGTGGGCTGCTGACTTCAGGAGTTGTGTCAGAATAAGAAAATCCATAATTTATCCATGTTTACACTCCCTGCCTGCATATAACTTCTTTATTCCAGTAAGCACACCCAGTTTGCACCTATGTAGATGTAATATCCCCTTTGCCCTCAGGAGTGCTCTCCGTGTCCTGTGGTGCAATGGCAATAGCATGGGAGCACCCCCAGCCCCCGGGCAGCTTTGGGGTGCTCTCCCTTGCCCCAGGAGGCCCTGCCGCAGCACCGCATGGCCGCGGAGACGTCTGGGAAGGTCAGGACGTGTCCTTTTGGCATGCACTGCACAGCAATCATGTGCCGCTACAATTATGATCCTGTCAAGTAGCCGTCAGGAGAGCAGGAGCGGTAAATGAAGCGTACGTAAGTTATTGAGCATCTAAGGATTTATGAGTTGCCGCATTTTCCATTTGGAAGCTAATGTATTGTAAGGAATGACGACAAACAGGAGCAGGTTATTTTAGAGCTGCTGGCCGTCCCTGGCTGTCCTGCAGACACAGCCTGGTGATGTTCAGCCCAGCGGGCCACGTGGCCCCTTCCAGAAGCAGGCACCCACCACGGTGCCTCTTGTCCCCCAAACTGGTCGCACGAAGCTGACCTCTTTGTGCTTGCACCTTGAACTGGGTGCTTGTGGGAAGCTTTGGACTGATAGATATTACAGGCTGGATACATTTATTCTGCCTCCCCCCTGCTTTCTGTCACATAATGGTGACAGAAGAATGGCACTAGGAAAAGGCTGCTATTGTTAAAATAATTAATCTGGCTGATAGCCTCTTCCTAAAGGGCCCTTGGGAGAGAGGACTGCCAAAAGTAGACTGCAGGCCGGCTGAATTTGCATAGTGTGAAAGGTGGGACATTTAATAATAAATCTGTATTTGTTATCTTGGCTTTTTACAATGAAAAGCAAGTACAGCCAGCGCTCTGACTTCCAGGGTAAATACCCTGCAGTATTTACTATAGTAAGCTAAAATGGCCTTTTATGGGGGAATTAAAAATAAAAATTAAAAAAGAACATTAAAGCAGGATAATTACGGACAAGTTTTGACATGCTGAAAATAGCGAGTTTGTCTGCTTTTGGTTTCTGGTAGTTTAGAAGAGATTAGCATGGATTTGGTGGCCTAAAGGATAAAGCCTGTACAGGGGTAGCAGCATATCCAGCACGGGCTGAATTAAGTCTGCTTCTGCTGGTTTTCATCATTTTCATAAAGTTTCCTTGACAGAATCCGACTGTAAGTCCAAATCACCTGCCTCCACAGATTTTAAGCCTGTCATTGCCTTATGTTTGTGGCCATTTAGAAAGGGACCCAAAATTATAAAGACCTTTGGTGGCACATCCATCGAGTACCAGAGCAGTGGCTGACCACTCGCCACTGCTAGTTACAGCCTTCGGTATTACCTGTGAAGCAAGGCTTTGTCTGTGGATAAACGGTGACTGCTGATTATGAAGCTGATCTTTGCCAGTGGTTGGGCTACCTGTTTTAATGGCTTCTGGATGTACCAAGCAACGTGTTCCAGGCGTTCTGGTTTTACAAGGCTGCGTTGCCCAGCCGGTCTGGCCTGGCTCACATCAGCAAACATCGTGTGACGATTCCAGGCACTTGTTGCTGCAAATGACGCAGCAGGACAGCTATTAGCAGTGTGTCTGCCATCAGAGTAGGAAAAGTTAGGCTTTCAGGTGCAGAAGGATACTTGCTACATACATGATAGCAGGGAAGTTGTTTCTTTTAACACCAGCAATGAAATGCACTGGAAAAGAAAGCATCTCTAGAGCCCCTTTTTCGCTCCTCATTTCTAACTTCCTCAGACTTTACGTGTAGTGCTGGAGAAAGTGTTTTGCTGGCTGGTTTCTCGAGTGCTGTCCTACACATGCGATGGCTTCAAAGCTGCTCTGTTATGGTCCATTAGCAGCAGATCAAGAGTGTGAGGAGCCAGGTAATGGGGAAAGCGAGCAGAAAACCCAGCTCTGGCTCAGGACAGGCACTCCAGGAAGCAAGGCCAGCACTCCAGGAGAGTGCCCCAGTTCTGAACAGGGACACCCCGTTAGCAGCCTTTGGCCAGATGACACAACGCAGGCAGAAGCCGCTTGAGCGCAGCGTACGGAGAGGGAGGACGCAATACCCAGGTGTCAAGGAAGCGGTTTGAGATCCGCTGGCTAGACTTGTTGAGCCAAGACATGAAAATTATCTTAAAATCTGTAAACGCTTAATCCAGCAGTTAGGAATAACCATTGTCTTAATTCAAGCACAGTCAGCGCGTTCACCAGCTGTCTGACTGCCACGGGGAGGGGCCAGAGGTGCTGACTCAGCCCAGATGCTTAAGCACAATTAATGGGCAGGATATGCGGCCCGGGGGGCAGAAGTGAGGGTTGCAGCTCTGAGTTCAGTACTGCAGATTAGATTTTTGTTTGTTCATTTGTTTAAAAAGAAAGAAAAAAACCAACACACTGCAACACTGACCCTTTTTCCCACTGTCTGTAACCACCACGACGCCTGCCTCCACACAGATGCTCTCGTTGCTCCCGGCCTCAGCGCCCGCGCTGCCCCAGCTCCTCTGCACATCAAACCAATGCAGCTGTGAAAAATAGCACGGTGACAGTGACTGCTCTTGTCCCATGTTAAGTGTGAAGTGCTGATGCTCTTTAAGTCAGTGGTGGCTTTACTGTTGATTTTATGAATACCCGGAGTCATCTAATATCTTCCTTTTCTAAAGATAAAATACTTCTTTCTTCACTTAGTGCACATTACTTTGTTCTTCATGCTTTGCAAATCCTCTCCTCTCCATAACTGTCTAACATGTTGCATGTCTCCTGTCATTATTTAGAATAAATTCCTTTCCATATACATGTTTGCGGTTCCCTGACAGATGCTTAGGGGGCAAATCTTCAACGGGTAAAAATAGAGCTCCCTGCAAGAGCGATAATTTACGGCAGCTGAGGATCGGCCACTTGTTCTCTATCTTAAAATATCCATCTCTGAGAAGCAATTTGTTACTTAACGCAGAAAATGCTTGTAGTCATCCATTTCTTATTTCAAAACATCATAAACGTTTTCTTAGAATAAGCTTTGTTTTTAATAGAAGCAGAGTTGTGTAATCTGGACCATAGCACACGTTCGTGAAAGGGCATTTAAATAGGTATTTTATTTCTTTTAAAAATATTTTAAGAAAAATGTTCTGCGCTCTGTAGGTATTTTGCTTTGAAATAAGTAAATGCTTCATACCTGCCAAATCTTTCTGTTTGGGAAGTGTCCTTTCCGTGTTTTGGCAGAATACATGTAGTTTTCCCAAGGCATTTTTTCACAACCCTCTCTGAAAACAGCCTATCGCAGCTGTCTTGAAATGTATCCTCCATTTTAAAATGTTGGTAGGTGTGGTGGTTTTCTAGTGTAGCTATCATTCCTCATCATAAAACCTAATGGATAAATGTAGGATTTGTCTCCCTGTTTTTATAAGCCTGCAGTGCCAAGGACCAGGTCTGCATCACCTGGAGCATCATCCTCTCCTGTGCGGTGGTGCCTGGGCTCCTCTCCCCGGCAGCTGTGGGTGACTGCTCGGTGCCAGGATGCCTCATGTCACAGCCAGCCAAGGCCAGAGACACTGGCCTTGGCTGGCTGTGAGAGGGGCAGGACACCGCTGGGCTCAGTACAGTGAGGTTCCTTAGCTATGAGGAGCCAAACAAGTCTGTCTCATCCTGGGTTTTGATTCCTGGGGGAATGTGAAGTTGGTCACACGAAGTGGAAGCTGGTGGCTGGTGACCTTTGCCATACGTGGTCTGAGATGTTCTGCACCTAACTGTCGGTGCAGTTGCCCTCCTGCTGTGCTAGTGCACTTATGCCGCGCCTCCTCCTTGTTCATAAGAGATTTTTGTGTTCAGATCTACCCCATACCAAACAGTAGAGCTTATTTTTGTAGAACAAAAGGACCTATTTTTCTGCTCCTCTTTAAAGGATGAAATGTTTATTTAGTGCTGCTGCTTTCCTTTCTTAAACTTTGCTCGAGGAAACCTTACGACATGAGAGAAGTTCAGTTTTAATGTTCAAAGTAATGCAGACTCCTGAAGCTGACTTTCATTTAGCCTTTTAGATCTTTGTATGCTTGAACTTTTATACTCTGCAGACTTCCCAGTGGGATTCCCAGAAATGCCTTAGCTCTGTATTAACTTGTAATCTCTATAAATAAGAAACAATCAGGGTTTTGTTTTAATACCTGGCTTGCAAGTTCGTATCAAACATCTTTAAAAAAAAATTAAAATCCTATTTTAAGTAGGAAAGCAAAAGACTGAGATAGTAGAGAGATGGAGACAGAGATTCGGTACTGGTCAGGATGCTTTATTACATTATCTGAAGTCTGGCTTCTTGCATAATGTGTCAGAGCTGGCAGGGTCACTGTTCTTCCTCAAGCATCTCAACTGTATTTCAGTCGTCCCATGAAGATAGAAGAGCGTCTACCCGTGGGCAAAGATACACCGGTTTCACTGCAGTTTAATTTGGGAGTTGTCCGGTCTGGATCTCTGTGTTTGTTGTTGTTTTGCTGTTGTTTCTTCTTCTTTTGACTTGTTTTTCTTTTTTAGTTTATTTTTATTCTTTTGTTTCCCCACAGTAGTGAATTGTTCGCTTCACGAAAAGAAAAAGGGGTGGGGGAAAAAAAGGCGTCTTAATGCTGCACTCCGCAAGTGGGTGAGATAGAGGCTGGTGCTTTCTCAACACTGGATCTGTGAAAGTAATACGTGGATGTTCCTGGATGTTGCTGGTGGGATATGAAAGGAGAGGAAATTGTCACTTCTGAGACTCGCCGGTGACAGCTGAGCATAACTCGTGTTACTTTCTGTTACTGCTTGTTGCAACTCCTTTGGACCTACTTAATAATTGTACCTCACCCCAACAGATAAACGTCCCAGGGTATCAAAGTGTCCACTTAAAAATTCGAAACAAAAGAGCCCTATTCCAGGGAAACACAGCGTGGGCAGCCTGCCTTTCTGGCTCTGACATCTGTCCATCAGGCCAGGATGTTTCAAGCAGGTTTGTAGCCCAAAGCACTACACGAGCTCCCTACTGACACGGAGAAGGAGGAAAAGATGAAGTAACCAAAACAGAAGGACTTTAAATGTTAACACTTGCACAAGGTGTAAGGGCGAGGTATAAGCAATTGTATGAGCACTGTCACCCTCCTCTCTGCGATGAGGAGAGACCCCTTATTTCAGAGAAATGACTCTTCCCTTCTTAGACCCCTGCACTGGCCAGAGTGGGCTTCTGCTGGTTTTCTGCAAGTTGGTGATCATTTATTTCCAGTGTTCATGCAATTTTATTTGCCGGTAGAAAATTACTTAAAGGCTTTGCTCTGTTGAAGCTTGGAAGTCTTCTGGTCTGATGATCTGCCTGTCATTGGACCGCAAGGAAGCGGAGAGAATTCTGCATGAGGTCTGGGTCCTGCCCCTAAGTGCATCAGCAGCCGAATATTAGCTGTATGGTCGGGCACGTGGATTAGAAATCAGGTTGTTGTGGAGCCAGAGCAAGTATAAAGTTACATCTGACAGTACTGTCTGCTTGCTGGTATTATTTTGATAGGTGTAATTAGCATGCCGACTGAGAACTTTGGACCAGATGGGGAACATTACTAGGTAGCACACGATCATCCAGCACAGCAGCAGCAACTTCTGAGTGGAAAATGACAACGTGTAATCCACTTTGTCTGAATCGCCCGGTGTATGAGAATGTCTGACTGAGGCCAGTCAAGACATGATGTCATTTTCCCCAGAGAAGATGTTTGCAAAGTGCACTGCATCTCCTGCATTCGGTATCTCTTCTGCTCCTTTGTTAAACATTCTTATTACAGTGTCCTGTTAAAGTTGGTCATTTGGCAACATAATATCGGGAACAAGATAAATTCCAAGTACTTAAATGATTTTATTTTATTTTTGTGTCACAGAGTATACGTATACTTTAACTGATGCTGAACAGATCAACCTTTAGGCATGGGTGTCTCAGTCAGTCTAGTAGTCCATGATTCTGTGATTCCAGTGCTTGTTGAAATCCATGTCTGCTGGTGCTTGGGTGTGTACATACACTCACAAGTGTGCAAGAAGGAAATCAGTTGCCCAGTTGCGACTCAGACAATTTTCATTAGTTTTTTTGTTGTTGTTGTTTTGTTTTGTTTTGTTTTGTTTTTTTAAGCTGATGAATTGTTGTGGTTTAACCCGGCCGGCAGCCAAACACCACACAGCCGTTCGCTCACCCTTTCCCCTCCCTCTCTGGGATGGGGGAGAGAAACGGGAAAGTGAAGCCTGTGGGTTGAGATAAAGACAGTTTATTAAGACAGGGAAATAATAACAACAATAATAATAGTACTACTACTAATAATGTGTACAAACAAGTGATGCACAATGCAACTGCTCACCACCTGCTGACCGATGCCCAGCCCAACCCCGAGAGCCGGCCCCCCACCCCGGCTAGCCCCCGCTATGTATTGTTCAGCATGACCCCATAAGGTATGGAATACCCCTTTGGCCAGTTGGGGTCAGCTGTCCTGGGGCTGTCCCCTCCCAGCTCTTGCTGCCCCCCCAGCCTGCCCGCTGGCAGGACAGAGCGAGGAGCTGAAAAGTCCTTGGCTTGGTGTAAGCACTGCTCTGCAGCAATTAAAACATCAGTGTGATACCAACACTCTTCTCATCCTAATCCCAAACACAGCACCCTACCAGCTACTAGGAGGAAAATGAACTCTGTCCTAACTGAAACCAGGACCTGAATACTGTAAATGATCAAATTCTTAGCTTAAAACTTGCCCAGGACAATTGAAACGGATTCTCTAAAGATAAGCAGTGGTTGAAATACTAGAGTAAAAATTCAGTTAATGCAGTTCTTTTAATTCATTCTTTGGAATTTACATCTCTCAGCCCTTTGCTGCTCACATTACCACTTGTCCTTAGGTCAGCACCAACTGCAAATAGTGGTAAATAACTACATAACAGTTTCCTCAGCATGGGGAACCCGCTGTTTAAAAATCAAATCCAGGTAGGAACACCCCGTGTCATTTCCATGGCTGCTGCTAGGGCTCCAGCGTTAAGTCAGTTTAAAGCTGTGTTGTCTGTTGGGACAATGAAAGTCTCTACCGAATCTAAAATTTTGGTTTTGCGTCTTGTAAAGCATTGCACAAGACAGAGCTAGTTTGCAACTGAAATTGCATCTGCACGTTAGGCTCTGAATAGGGCTGTAGAGAGAACAAGCCCATTTAAATACCGTATTTGCCACACTTGGCCTGCTGCCATAGGTATGGAAATGCTCTCAAAATGTAGTTGGCTGCTGTCGTGACTGGAAGACTTGGTCTGCAATTCAACCCAGCGAGGAAGAGTCAGGCATGAATCTAGAATGAAGCGTCTGCGTGCACTGCAGTTGTTACGAGTTCGTGCAGGCTGCAGCTGCAAACCTCTGCTTGAGACACGTTGCGTTTGTTCAGGGCAACTCACCGAAACAGCATGGCTTAAATTAAAAAGGGAGTGCTGGACTATGTAGGATTGTCTAAGTTGTTTTCTCTGTATCTTTTTATTGAATAATTGTCACCTACTCAGGCTTATTTCTGAAGCCTTTCGTTTTACCTTTCCTTGGTACACCTTCACCAAACAGCTGGAACTTCTTGCAGTGCCCAAAGCCTGGCTGCTGTGCGGGTTGCTACCATAATGTAACATTTTAAAATTGCATTTATAACCTGTTAGCTTGTCTCTTGTATTCTTAGGCACATGGTAACGCGTGTATGTGTGTACAGATCTTTTGTTGCCTACCTTCTTTTGTTTATATCCTCTCTCAGACTTTGTTGTTGTAGTGAAGAGTCTTTTAATTTCAGTCTGTAATTATTTCATCTCTTAGTTTTAAAGTGCATCATCTCGATCTTGTAGTTGACAGTGCTTTGAGTTCCCCATTTTCCTTCAGAAAGGCAAACCATCCATTTGCACTGTGAGTATCTGAAATATGACTTACTCAAAGCACAAAGGGAAAACTTGGAAGAAACATTGCAACTTTCTTTTAAAATTCCTTCATTTGTATTGTAGTATTGATATTAAATGGTATCATAAATTATACTGCAACCTTTTTTCTTTTCTTGCCCACACAGAGTATTTAATAAAAGAAAAGTAAATGTCACTGAAGCTGAATCTGTAAAAGTGTCTATATATATTTGCCAGAAAAATACAGTAGAGTGACATTATGTTCAGGACCCAGTCAGAGTGGTAATTATTCTTTCAATGCTGTAAAGCTGTACCTGTTCCCTGCATTTTAAGTGGCTGCTAGAGTACAAGGCAGCACAGATTGATTAAATATTAATTGTGACATTGAAAATCTGTCTCATATTAATTGTTTAGCTGCATTGATGCATAGCCTGCATTTAAACAGCATGATGCAACTGGTTAAATCTGAAGACAGTATAAAAGGCAGCATTTTATGTGAAGTCCATCAGGAACTGTATGGAAAATTATGTTTTTGCCATAAGCATGCCTTGGGAAATTGTTCCAGGTGAGTTCTGCACACAGAGGTAGCACTGATGTCAGATGAAAATTTCCATGCTAAAGCATTCATCCTACAGCGGCGTGGACTTTCTTGGCCCAAGTTCTGCCAGCTGTAACAGAAATGTGTTATTTGATGAAGAACATGGGTCTGCACAGGACTTCTGCAGAAAGGAAGGTGCAGAGTACACGGCTACCTTAGCAGCTCTCCTGTGCACCTAGATGCCAGTTTTATTTGAGCCATTCCCTTCCTGACCGAGACACAGCTTACACAGCAGAGAATATTGGCAGGGTTTGCACGGTGTTTGCAGATCTCCAAAGTTTTGTATCTCTGACACTTAGCATAACACAAGGCCAGCCGCATACCAAAGGATGGATTTGCTACCTCCAGGGATGTGATGGGGCTGGGCAGGGGTGCTTCCCTGCGGGTGTCTGTGCCAGGCTTACACGTGCCCTTTCTTTAAGGAAATTCTGCGAGTGCTCAGTCACAGTAGCGCAGGGCACGATAGAGATGCCTGCGTTGCCACTGCGTTTCCTCTGGTTTTCCTCTGAGGGTGGTTTGAGTCCATGCTGCCGGCTGCAGGTGGGAAGCTTTTATCCATTCCTCGCTGAGGCATCGCGCCCGGCTGGATTCGTTTTGCATGTGTACTTTTCAGAAGTCACTGAAGTGCATATCCAAGCTATCACAATTATTTGTAATCAGTTTACTATAGATTTTAATGGAGGGTAATACAGTTTTCCCTTCAGCTACAATAAAAATTACTCCTAATGTAATCTTGCCATCAAAAAAGCTTTCCTATGGTTTGGTTTTATTTTGTACATTTTTAATCACTTCCCATTTTGAAATGCCTAATTTCGCATTAATGTACTACTGGGTGATTTGTTCAGTCCTAAAAACATCAGCGCTTTTAATACCAAAGTGTTTCCCTTGGTGTATTTCCACCACCGGAGGCAAAGACCTTTCCCCAGTTCTGGCACAGTTCATGCTTTTAAAACACTTACCTCGAGCTGTTTGTTCCTGTGGATTTTTTTTCTGCCCTGGGCTGATTCACAAGACCAGGTGACTACTTTTTCTGAATTTTGTAATGCTTTCTGCAGGGTTGGTTTGGAAGCTGTATGTCATTTTCTAACCGTAGGACAAATTACGTGCATGCATACGTGTGCACGTGTAAATCTTCCATACGTATCAATCAGTTTGATTTCACGTTCACCGCTCATGCAGGCGAGGGCAGGACGTAGCTGCAAGAAGTGAGTGCAGCGGCTCTGCGTGCTCCCAGCTCTGTCCTGGTGGCAGCCCCGCAGCGCCCGGCCCGTGGCTTGACCCAGCGGCCATCCCCTGTCCACATCATCTCACCAACTCCTCCCGCACCGCCCCACTTGTTTGCCTTCGCCCTTTTCCACTTGGTTAAGCTGCTCCTTCTAATTTCATAGCTGAAGTCTTAAAAGCCTGCCCTGCTACCTTGTTTGTCATCAGCATTATTGGAGCCTCACATTTATCCTCCCACCTTCTCCCTGGCAATTATTTTGTTCCGAGGCAATGCCTTTGCAGGCAGCTCACTGTGCTAAAACCGCCAACAAAGTCCTTAGGTATTTTTCCCCCAAGCTAGTCATTTTTTGAAGTCGCTTTTCAAGCCTTCATGCCTAAGGCCAGGCATCGAGGTCTTTACAGGGGGCGAGGCGTTGTGAGCACAGATGTAAGGATGCTGTTTGGCCAGGGCTGAGCACTCGTGTTTGCCGGTACTGTTGTGGTGGTGCTTGCTGCATGGGGAAATCGGGCACTCTGAACACAATTCCTGAAGAGGAGGAGGAAAGCTGGGTTCTTAGCTAACATAAAGATTTCCCCCATGGTGGGTTGCCATATAAGAGGTGTTTCTGGTCAAGGGAGGGACAGGGAAGCCTCGAAGGTGACAAGAAAATTTTGCTGGGCCTCCGAACTGCAGCTTAAACAGGGACTGACCTTGTGAGTTTTTTGCTGTGGCTGTATGAGAAAGGGAGACAGCGAAGTCAGGCCTGGGTATCTGTTAGAAGGCAGAGGCCAGTTGTCATGTATATTTCTGGTATTTATCAGAAGTATTGTGAATTTTCTTGCAACATCAGATTTTCCATTAGAAAGGAAGCTGTCGTTTATCTTCATAAGCGATTTTATCCTTCTTTGTGCCTATTCACTTTTTTCCTATTAACTTTTTTTCCTGTGTTCATCTACTTTTTATCACTGAAACTTATTCTTGCAATCCTCTTAACCACCTATTCATGGCCCATCAGTCTAATGATCATTATTTTTTAATATTATTAGTATAAAGATGATGATGTATTGATTCATCAACAGCTGGTTGAAAGTGATTCACTTTCACTGTCTAAACAGCATTTTCCAAACTTGCTCTGTTTGAACACGGCGTTGAATAGCTGTGGGCAAGCTCTGTGCGTGCATTTTCCTGCCTAAAAACTGCCCGGTCACAGCAGCGTGCTCCTCAGAAGGATCTCTCTCCTTGGTGTTAACTGAGTACAAAGAACCGTAGGTGCAACAGGTGCTCAGCAGACATGCAGGGTTTGGCCCATGAGCCAGGACGTGGCCACTCCAAATCAGACCTGGTACAGGAGGACAGTGCCAGCAGGAGACAGGACTCTTCTCTGCATGGCACGTATGGCCAGCTGTTCAAGCACTTCCCTGCCTGGAAGCTGCTGGGTTTTACTTCCTCCATGTCACGTACACTTTTGTATTCTCCTGAAGGCTGCGTGCCTCTGCACTGCCCCAGCTGTAGCTTTCTCATTTTTCCAGTTATTTTCTCTCTTCTTGATTGCCCGTTTTCTGCTGTGTTCCCTCTGCCCTGCAGTCGCCATAAGCATTGACCAGCTCTGGACTGATTCCTGCTGAGTGTGGAGTAAAACTGTGAGTAACGCAGTGGCAACCAAGCCCTTGAGACAAGGGGAAGAAGTATTTATACAAAGGGCCGTGGCAGATACCTCAGTCAGGGCACGCAGGACTTGCCTTTTTTACTGCCTGAGTTTGTATTTTCTGTAAATAAAGCTCTGCGCAGCCTGTCGGCCAGCTCCACTCATTTCTTTTTGTAGCTGGCCTCCAGATTTAAACTGTTGTAGCTGGTTTTGGCACGTGTTGGTGCATGGTTATTCTGTCATCACTCGTGGCCCATATTTGTCTGTTGACCATTAAGAAACACTAGGATTCCTTCTAAACGACCATTTCATAAGGCTTCTCAGCTGCCTAGCTGCAATCTGTGGAAGTTAATAATCCATTTAATAACTAAAATCCTATTTTGCTAGGATGTGATTTTCACAGGTCACTGGTGATACTAAAGCTTTGTTGTAATCTCGGCTGGTATAGATGAAACAGCTTCTGATAAAACAGGAACAAACAGGCTCACTGTTCTTTTTTATCATCTTTTTTTATTTATTTAAATAAAACTGGTCATTGTCATCCCATGTTTTCACCTCTGTGAATAACTGGTTTGTAGCGTGTCATATAAAACTGCAAGCTTTTTGTGACAGAGCTGTTTGTTTAATTTCATCCTCCATCTGCCGTTCTCTCCGTTCGCTCTGAAACGAGAAGGCAATAGGTAAAGGAAAGAAATGCGGAGAGCAAAATTCATCAGGAAAATCCATATCTAGCTCCTGGCCTGCCTACAATGAGGTTCTCTTCCCACATCTCCACCAGTGATTTCCTGCAGGTTTCATGCACCCACCTGCTGGTTCTGGCAGCGTGCTGCTTGCCCCCAGCCTGTCAGGCACCTCTGGGAACCGAGACGGGTGCCTGGGCCGTGGGAGTGGAATATGCAGGCATTCATCAACGTGCTCTGCTCCGCTTCTGCTCTACCAACACCCTCATCAGATAAGCTAAATACGAATGAAACCTCAGCCTTGCCAAAACAGGATGGAGCTTTTATTGAATACGGACCTGAGAGATTAATTTAGTGTTCCTGGGAGCTAAGAGCATGAGAGTATCAACAAATAAAATTGTGGTTTGGGATCCAAATTGGGTAATGAAGTTGCTCCCATACTGGCTTGTCTTAATTGAACCAAATGGTTTACCTAGTTTGTTTCCCCCATTATGGAATATGCAGTGTACTTTCTAGTCTGCGCTATTTTTGAGCCTGATCATTCCCTTTGTTCTTGAGGTAGTTACAGCAGAAAAGGCCCTCATCAGCTGCAAGCCTAACAATGAGCCGGTTTTGTTCCAGATCCTGGGCTAGCGGTCAGAAGTCCTTTGCAGTCAGTGGGAAGTCCAGCTTTCAGCTCCGCAGCCTTCAGCTCGGGTCCTTAGCCTAATCAGGGGGAGAGCCCATTAAGATGCAGAGTTGTTCTTTTCCTGTGTGGGGTAGCTAGAATGCCTTTGTCACTGGCTCTGCTGAGCACGGAATTACAGATATTTCCCCGAAACATCACTGCTAAACTAATCAAATTTTTCCTTCAGTTGGTTTTCATCTGTTTTCTTTCTTTCCTTTTTTTTTCCCAGTCTCTTGAAGAAAATAGAAGCAGGAGTAATTTAACACCCTCCCTCCCTTCCCTCCTACAGTGCCCACTTCTGCCTCTGCTGACAAGTATTTTAGCACTCTGAAAATAAGTAGTAATAACAATTTGGGTGGTTTTTTCCTCTCTTATTTTTCTGAATGCAAAACAAGAAGGTAATTCTCCCCCCTCAAACATATGTGTATATCTCAAACTTCTGCTGTATCTCAAACTTCTGCTGCACCATCCCTGGAGGTCTTTAAAAGACGTTTAGATGTAGAGCTTAGGGATATGGTTTAGTGGGGACTGTTAGTGTTAGGTCAGAGGTTGGACTTGATGATCTTGAGGTCTCTTCCAACCTAGAAATTCTGTGTGATTCTGTGTGATCATCCCCAGACCAGGCAGGACAGGGGCTAGAAACGGGCCTTAATCTTTTCAGCCCAATCCACTTGCTCAGCCACAGGATCATCCCTTTTCACTGCTCTTTGGAGTAGAAGCTTCTCGTATAGGTCACACACTCATGCCCCCAGCCTGCTGCCCTGCTGAAGGTAGGAAGAAGACGAGGAGAAGAGGAAAAAGCTCAGTGTCTTTGTGCACAGCTCAGAAGGATGCTGTGATAAACAGGAGGTGCTTCCAACAAATTTCGTGAGTCCTTTGTTGTTGGCATATGTGGGGTAGCTTGGGAATTGCAGTGTACGACTCCCCGTGCCCCATTTGGAGCTGGCAATCGGTAAACACGCCGTCCTCCTGGAGCGGTGTTCAGTTCAAACCCCCGCCGGGCAAACCGCGGCTGCCCCAAGCGCGCGTGGCATCCTGGGGGCACGCAATGGATTCCTCCCCTGCAAAACCTGGGGCTTTCTTTCAGCACAGGAATCAGAAAGTGGCAACCTAGGGGGAAAAGGAATTCAAATTCAAACTTCCCACGCGGCAATACAGGGACTTACCACTGAGTCACTGAAGCTGCTTAGAGGATATGATTGTAATATTTGCTGAAAACAACATTCCTACCTGATAAAGCTGAAAAGTGTTCAGGCCATGTAAAATTCATTTTTCCTGTTTAATGCATCTGTTTTCAGCCTTCTTTTTCTTGCTGAATGTAAGAGATGTCTATCCAGTAAAAGGGTGTTCAGGAGACGTCATGCACTCAAGGAAGTTCATTTTTGGGGTCAGGTTGCATTCTCGTTTCAGATGCTTGAGGAGAGTGAACTACAGAGGAGAGTAAAAAGGCTGTCTTCAACCACAGGACCTCTATGTGGTCTTTTGAGAGAAAAAAATAAATGTTCACATCCAAGATAAGTCACAATATATATTCTGCCTCATCCTAGTATCACCCAATGTATTTGAGTCCTAAGGAGACTCTTAAATGCTTACTTTCATTGCCTCAGAAGCTCTTTTCATAAAGGGTTTGATTTATGTAACATGTTGCTTTTGTGTTTTGCTTTAAAGGACAAAGAAAATACAAAACTTGACCAACATCAAGAATTCAGGGTTGTTCAGTAGCTGAATTATGTTCTGCTATAAAATCTAGGCTGGCGATGATTGAAAATAGTAGCGTTGTGCTTCTGAGCATCACTTGTGGGTTTCTGGAATGAGCCCGCTGACTGTGGGGCATTCACCAGTCTGAAGGAACACTTGGAGCCTTTGCCCTTCCTACTACCAGTGACTGCATCCCACATCAGTACCCCAGCACAGGGATGTAAGAGAGAGGACTTCAGTAGCTAGGCTCGTCCTTTCAGCCCTTAGCTTGCATATACGTGACTTGGATTGCAAGGTTGAAAGTGCTTGGTGCTAAAGAGGAGCCTCCAGGGCTATAGACTTATGTGGAGGAACAAGGCTTGATCCAAAATAGAAACAATTAGTTGCAAATGCAGGGCTAGGTTTTTAGAGAGTTTTAGACCAGATATTTGGATGCTCAACAGCCACAGTTGATGGCAGGGGTTGTACTTTGTAAACAAACCTATTTGTGTTGAAAATCATGGTGCCTACTTTAATCCCTAAATGTGAACTCCCTTGTTCCTTTGAAAGTCAGTATTTTGCAAATTTTCAATATGTATTTAAAATATAATGAAAAATGTAGCATTGTTGGATGTAGTTACAGCTTCTGATAAAGGCAGTGTGGGGCTTTTGGTGCTGCTGTGAACCGGGGCTGGTGAAAATGATAGGAAGAAATGCACTCAAAAGTGATAACATCAATGCTTCTGCAGGAACTGAAGACTAAATGTTCACAGGACTGACACCTCAGCTTTTTAGGAAAAGCTCATTAATATGCATATTTATTTTTCAGCTATTTATCTGTGAACATTAGAGTACACAACACAGGAGTTTAGGATTCTCAGTCACAAGCCATGGTGCAGAAAATTTTAATGCACATTTACAGGTTTGTTTAGTTGGTACAAGCCTTTGTTACCATATGAATTAAAGCAAATGAGGAAAAAAGGAAATGTCAAGGAATCGTTTGCAAAAAAAAAACCCTTAAGTATCAGTGTTTCAGGGCTTGTGTGTTTTTTTCTTCTGTTGTTTTGTTTTTAAACTATAGTTGCTATTAGTGTCAGCTTTGCTTGCTAGAGAAGACTTTCTGTGTTAGTAGAGAGCTTTATCCTGTTAATTGCCTGGTGAAGTTAATTCAAACTTATATGGCTGACCTTTATATTGGAGGACGAAGACATCTAGAATTTGCATGCCACTTAGGACCAGATTCATTGAATCAGATTTAGACCTAATTGCACTATGAATTGCAAAATACGGTGCTGTCTGTGAGAAGCTTTCCTACTGCAGCCTCTTTATAATAACTTGTTAATGGCATGGTGCATTGAATTGATCTTGGTAATTGTATTTCTGCAACACTACAGAAATGAATCTTGCTGAGTTTTTAAATGATGCAAGAGGAGCTAAAAGTGAATAAATTTCAACTTTGTACTAATAGTTACATTGCTCTTGCACACACCCAACATTTGTATTTTCTGTTTGGAAAATCAAATATGTACAGTATTTGTTCCAGTCTTTTACCCCATGATTTCATATCCTCGTTCATTGTAATAATGCTGGCAATGTTCTCTCTGGAACAATGATCCCTAACTTTCTCAGTTACTGTCTTCTCTAAATGATTTACAAAAATTGAAAGAGAATGCGTTATTAAAGCTAAGTTTCAAATAACTCAGTTTATTTTTTTTTTTTTTAAAAAAAAGATACATATACCCTTGGATGCTGTGATTACAGGTATCATTCTCAGTTTGACAGAAGAAAGTAAGTGCGGGTGTGAAAACAGCTCCTCTTACTGGGTTTGATTTTGTCTGTTACTCCCAGCTGCGGGGCTGATTTTTTGCTGTTTTCCTACTGAGACAGCTGACCCACTGAGGACACCTGCATGGATTTTCTAGCAGGGAGATGACTGGTTTTAGGAGAAATACCTAAGATTGCCAGAAAACCTGAGGAGTTTGCATGCCAGTTTCCACAAGGATCATAATGGAGGTTGACTTCCCAAGTCATAAAAATTAGAAGTTAATGTAAGTCGCAAAACAAGTGTGAAAACTAGAAAGTGGCAGTTTTATGTTGTTCATTTACCCACAAAAGTAACATTTTCTGAGAAGTAAAGCAGAGATTATTTTTAGCACTTCATAATGTGACTAAATCTCATTGAAATTCTATGGGAAAATGTAAAATGTTTCTGTAGCATAAGGAATGTCTCCTCGTTTTCTATAAGAAGCAAGCAGTGAAAGTACCTTGGTCTTAGTACCTTGAGTAGATTCTTCAAATGCACAAAATAGGCTCCTGCTGAAATTGGAGGGGATTTGGCATGGGCCCCTCAGATCTCACTGTATCTTTAATTCTGCCAGAGCTAGCTATTGCAGCAGCTAAATCCAAAATTTGTTAGTATTTTGTGTGGTGAAAGTTGTACACTTAAAACTCACATTAAAAAAATAAAGGCTCCAGTCCTTGAAGGCAGAATCAGAACTAAGCTAGTACCGTGACGGAGAAGGCTGATCTTAAGAAGAAAGTGCCACCCCTAACACAAGCTAACAATGGTAAACGTGTTTTGTAGAAAAGGATCAAGAATCCGCTAAGGCTTGAGAGATTTGCTCTATTGAAACCAGAAGATGCATCATACCAATTGCCTTTTTGCCACCTTCCTTTATTTTCTTTTGATCCAAGTTTCTTTCAGAGAACCAATGAAGTTTGAATTAGTGCTTGGACTCTTGTTTTCCCGTTGTTCACAACACGTAGATTTGTAGAAGAGGATTAGACAATACAGTCAGCTGAAATAAGTCATTTAACTGCATAGGTTTCCTCTGCATTTGCTATGAAATTTACATATTAACTTTGAAGTTCTGGCTCTACTCCAACATCAAAATATTAGTAGTTGCAAACATATGACAGTTCACATTTTGACAGAAGACAGAACTACAGCAGACGAGCAAATGTAAGTTTTTCTTTGTTTAATAATCCTAATGAAGCTTTTTTGGGGAGAAAAAAATCAGTGACAATAGAAAGAATGACAAATACTTTTTAAAAAGTCACAAAAATTGCCATCATTTTCTTTTAAGGTACAAAATTGCATGCAGTGTTGTAGTACTAAATTGGAATGAGGCAAAGATTTTTTTAAGCTATAAGCCAAAACGAGGGAACAGAAATGGAAAGTTCAGATAGGTAATCTGGGGGCCTTTTTGCTTGCTCATTTCAAATCGGTGGCATGGCACTGATGTTGAAGGTCTTCTCCTTTAGATCTTCCAGGGGTCTGGTTAGGCAGGTTTACATGGGTAACTGTTATTTTTTGTAAGTCTCATCCTTTTCTGTCATAGGCTTCTGTGCTGTTGCCGATATGGCTGTCTTGTGAAGTTAACACGTATCTGCTGTTCAGATGGTCCTTCAGCACAGTCAGTAGAAGTGTAGACACTTACAGTTGTCAACTCTTTGAAAAGACAGCAATAATATAATCTTGGGCATGCAGAACAGGAGCATCAGGTTTTAACTTCCCGGTTACTCTCTACATTGTGTTGTGATCGTCTTGCCTTCTTCTATCTTATTAAAAATCTCCTGGTCCACTCGTCTATTTATTGTAGTAAATCTATAAATTACCTTTCTTAGAACTCTTGGGTTTCTTCAGAATGACTCCTCCAAGCTGTTTTCATAGCTATTACGATACACAATCAAAACCACAACCCTTAAAGAATGAAATGAGTCTTGGTTAGGAAATTTTGAATTGAGGAGGAGAATGGCTTGCTTGTAATGAAGAGAAGAATAATTATCTTGAATTACTGAAGCCTAAAACCTAAAGTTCTCCCCAAAGTTCAAAAATGTCTCCTCATTTCCTACACAAAGGAAATAAATTTCTGGGCTCTCTCAGCCCAGTGAAGTTTAATTTTGAAGGTTGCGAAGGTATTAATGTTGGCTGGGGATTTTGGCAAGCTGGTGCTCATGCAGCATCAGAAGTGAGGGCTTCTGTGAATGCTTCAGAAATAGGCTTTGCACAGATGCACATTAAAAGATGAACTAGACAGCTGCCAGAGGCAAGCTACATGGGAAAAAGAGGTTTTCCTTGGACTGCAAAGGTTTACATGGGGTGGGACACCAAGTCTGTTAATTGTCACAGCAGGACTCTCCTAATTAGAAGCAGTCACCATTTTCATTGATCCAAAACTTTAAATGTCTTGAGTAAGTGCAAATTTCCAATTTAGGCTCATCCCAAAAAACATACCTTCTTTTTTCCCCACGTTGTTTATACCACTATGCGGGGTGCACATTTTGAAAAAGCATGCTATGAATCTTAATGTATTAGATTTGCTTTGGAAATAATGCACCTAGGATGCTAATATGAAAATCCTAATTAAGGAAAGTAAGATCAAGCCTTGTGGAACTTCTCTTGGTTTTGTGTAAGCAGGCCCTAGAGGGTTGCAGAGGTTATATGAAGCATCTGCTGATATTTTTTTGCCTTCTTCAAAATTTACAACCTGAATTCTAAACTCACCTTTTAATTAGTACTGATAGAACTCAATAAATCCATACCTTCTTCTTCTACTCAGAGCTATTTATTGTCAATCTTAAAATTAATGCAAATGTGCAGAGGAGCTGGAGAAGGTAACTGCTGCTCTGAAACCTAGAGCCACTGATGGCAGAAGATACAAGGAAAAGTTGCTTATACCTTATCCATGAATTCTTTTTATGCATGCTTCCTTACTAAACATGCAAAAGATTTTCCAGACACTTTTTGTTACTGGAAATATTCCACGCCTCTAAGCAGGGCAGTTTGTCACTTATTCTTTCTGTTTTTTTGAACTTCAGCAGTGGGCAGATGACGCAGGCTATCTAGTCCTAATTGGTGTGAGTTGCCTGGATGGGCAAGTAAGCTATGTGTAAATTAAGTTTGCATTTTTATTCTCTTTGTACTGAAATGTTGGAAACTTAGCAGTGCGTGGGAAAGAAAATGACCCAATGTTCGTAGGAAAGCAGAGTTAAGAGGTCTTCAGCGTCCTCTTTCTCTACTTGTTTGCCAGATAGATGAGCAGCCGTGTAATCAATAGAGCTGCATTGATTTATTCTGGAAGAAAGTCTGGCCCTCATAAGCTTGAACTTAATATGAACCAGTGAATAGTTTCAGTGTCGATAAAACTGATGTATGGAGCTCTCAGTAAATACTGTCAGTCTAAAAATAAATCTGAAGAATTGCTCAGAAGATAATATTGTAAATATACACATGCCAACAATATTTAAATAGTCTGTGGAGAAACTGAACTCCTGATTACACAGCTCAGTTCGGCTTCACCAGAATTTGGGAAAATATTTGTAGTTATTATAGGGCTGCTAAACAACAATTAAAAGCTAATTGATTGAAATGGTTCAAAGGTTCAGTTTTGCATATAATCACAAAATGAATGATGTTCTGGTGGCTGAACAGTTTGAGAGCTTGGAACGATCTTGTGCAGCTAGAAATACTGCTGGCAGATATGCAGGTAATTAAGAGAGGATCTTTGCACTTTCAGCACAGAAGAAATTAAGCCTATTCCTTACGAATTTGGGAGATCGTTTGAAAGAAGAAATAACCCCAGGGACCTAGGAAGTAGCATTTATGCATTATTAAAATGTGTGTGTGTGAATTGCTCTATGTTTTAGAGTCAAAGTACAAAAGTTGTACTGGATCTTCATCTTCCTAGGTTTTTTTTTACTCTTCTGGAGAGAAGGCTGCTGTTTGGAGCCATACTTGCAATGAGTTTCTTATGAATTACAGCAGTCATAATGCTGAAGGCTGTGGGAAAAACGCTCAGTGCCTGCCTGGCCCCAGGGTGTCTCTGCCTCTGCAGCATCTCACTGGGATCCCTGGAGCCATGTTGGGAAGCAAAACCCTAAAAGCTAGAGCCCTTCTTGGGCTTACTTTTAAATGTTCTTGAGCCTTGGCCACTTAGCAAATAATCTGCTTGTGTCCTAAAAACTTGTAAGTAGCACTGAAAATTTGTGATGCAGCTTCAAGGATCAGCCTTGCACCAGCACAGGACTGTGAGCAGTGTTGTGGCAGGTATATTTGGATGAATTGCAGAATTAAGTGTTTTTGTTTGTTTTCCAAGCCATGTTTATCTTTTCTCCAAATAAATTAACAGAATCGTTCTTTAAACTCACATCATAACTTTTGAAAGCCATCCATCAAAACTCTTTCTTCCTTGTGCAATGATTTCAGTTTGTTTTATTTTGCAGGCTTTTTATAAGGATGGCAGTAAAAATGGCAATAAAAGAAGCAACATGCTTTGAAGTGGCTTTGTACACGCATTGAGGTAGTTTTAAATGTCACTGTATGGGCCTGAATGAGAAGCATCTTCAAGAATATTTCAAAGAGATGTGCTAATAGAAACAGCATAAAAAGGGGTTGGGATGTTGCATTCAGCCTGCTTAAAATTCTGCCCATGGTTTCAATTCTGCCGGCTTATTTTCTTCCTATCTAAACTGCATCATCATGTGTTATTCCTGTGCGTGTAGCATTATCAATATTGTTTTCTGCAGAACTGTGCTTTAGTGCAGTCCTGGCCCTGTGGCATAAAATTGTTTATTGTTTTTCAGAGCGTGGAACAGAAACTATGGAAAGTTTTCAGGGAATGAATAAATTGTGCTGCTTGCTGTTAGCTAGGTGCCTCAGAAAGCCCCTCCACTGCCGGCAGAGGGTCACGGGGCTTTCTGACACGTAACGGCCTGGGTAACCACGGTGTAGTTGACGGCGAGTGAATGGGAGACTTTTCAGGCTGCCAGTGACTTCCAGCTTCCTTGGTTTGTGGGTCCTGTACCGTTTCCCAAAGAAGAAATAGCTCCTTTTGGAAACTTCTCAGTTTTAAGTTAGTATTCAGCACACGCTGCTTTTGGGCACCTTTGCAGCCATTTTAAGTCTACCTTGAATGTTAGCTGAGTCACACGTACACCAGTAGGAAAACAAATCTTTTAGAGAAAAGGTCTTTTTTGCCAGTCACGTTTCAGAAGGGAGATACAGTTTAAAGCTTTTACATTTTAAATGTAAGTTGCTTTTTTATCTAAATGAAATAGTGCTGTTTGGTTGTTTTTCCTCTTTCTTTCTGGAGTGAGTCAGAAAACTCTTCCCTATTTTGAAGAGGTTACCTACAATGATACAAAAGTTGGTATATTTTTACAAGTTCGTTAACCCATCAAACTATTGATTGTAAAATTATATACGTATATATATTGTTAAATTCTCTAAAGGTCTTCAAAGTTTTTGAAATTATGCATGTGCTAAACATTTTCCCAATTTCTCTTCTATTTCTGGAATGTCCATGATAGGCAGACCGCTGGAGGAGGGACTAGAAATTGTTTCTATTTGCTCACAGTCAGCTCACCGTGGGCTTTGTCAACATGGAGCTGTCATTTAAGTCCATTACATTCAATTGGTTTGAGGCAGGTAGAAGGATTGCATTGACCTTCAGCTTAAAACTCCTGATTTATCATGAATTTATCTGATTTACTGATAAGATCTTGGTTTTAAAAACACTTTTTGGAAAGCAATGGTTTGGTGCTCAGGAATGAAGAACACAACGTAATTTGTGGGTTAGCTTTTGATATTTACAGACCAAAAAAAACCCACACCAAATTATTGACAAACCATTCACTATGTACAAACAGAAAAGAAAAAATCTGGAAACGCAAAGAATGATCTCTGTAGTGGAGCATACTCTTCAGAGAACAACAACAACAAACAGAAAAATTGCTTTACTTGTCAAGTCCTTAATGAGAATATATATAAAGTACAGGTGATATTAATGAAATGTCATGTTACAGCTCTGTAGCTATTTCATTTTTTAAGAAACATAACAGATCACTTTGTTTTCTTTGGTTTTTAACAGTGGAAATAATACCCTGATAATACCCTGACAAGCCATTTGTCTGGAAGCCCAGAGACGTCTCGGGGCTCAGTTTAAGTTATGGCAGCGTTACTGAGACCTCTGGGCTTCCCACATCCCCACCATAAAGCAGGCGTACTATGTAAATGTGAACAGAACAGTACTTTTAAGAGCATAAGGGGAGGGAAAATAAATCAGTTTTTGCCAGATGAAGAAGCATTTACCACAAGTACAAAAATTTTGTTTTCCTTCCAAGCTGCTTAAAAGCTGCTCTGAATCAAGGCGTGTGAAATCCCCAATCCTCAGGACAGGATTTGCCCTCAGGTACGTTTTAAGAACTCACATTGGGGCGGGAAGACGGCTGTGAGAGGCTTGCATCCCCTTAATTAAAGTGTCGCATCCTGACACTGCTGTGCGATTATTGCCGTGGAGCTGCCATCCCCTTCCAATGAGGTAATACAGGGGAGCCGCGCGTCGTTGCCCACTCGTTGTTTGCTGGCGATGGTGGAACAATGCTAAGGCAGCGCCGTGGGCCGGGAGGCTGCCATCCCTCTCGCCACTGAACATCCTTCCACTACTGATGCTCATAGCAGAGGCAGGATTTTCCTGGGTTTTCGAGACAAAATGCCCAGTTCTTACTAGCTCTTTGTGAGTATTCTCATTCAGCTGCTGCCTGCTTTCCAGATGTGAGATGGTTGAATAGAGTAAGCTCTGAGGTTATCTTCTAGCAAAACCTGTGTTTTCCCTTGATTTTCTCTTGTGGTTGTGTGAACAGAGCAGGAGTATCTTACTAGGCACAGGAAAAGAAACAGAAGTTGCACCAGAACCTATGTGAAAGAGACTTACATTTTTATTGTTGAAATAATTAAGGCAGCTTTGAAACAACTGTTGTAAATAAAGAGTAGGGCTTGAGGATTAAGCACTTTTTTTTTTTCTTTTTCCAATTTGTAACAGAGAATGCTTAATGAGCTTATATTTAAACCAGGTATTCACGCACCGTACTTCGATAAAGTGATGCATCCTAAAAGGCATAATCCACAGTACCTCATTCTGGCAGGGTGGGTGGATTCCCCACGTGTCAAAGCGTGCTGGGCTCCTTCACGAGCACCCTAATCACGTCCCTGCAACCAAGGCAGGATGGATTAACCCAACTCAGGAGCTAGAAAATGCCTTCACTGCCCCTTGGGTATTTAGTTGCTTGGAGGGTTAATGGAATTTGCAAAATTGAAAAAAATATTTCCTAAGAGTTTGGGCTTTTAGAAAAAACATTTCTGTTTAACTGTGTTGCTTTTGTGGTCTTTTTGTATTTTTCATCTTATTTCTTAACCATCCCCTCTTTTCTTTGTTTCTTCTCTCTCATTATGAAGAAAAAATGGGAGAAAATGAAGGATGGAAAGAAGGAAAAGAACGAACACCCCAGTTTTCAAAGGTCTATTTTGAAAGAAAAGCAGAAGCCACAAAAACTGCCCCAAAATGCTAATCAGAAAAAAGACTTCCAATCCTTATCTATACAGTTTTCACAGAAGCAGCTAGTATTCCTCAATGTGTGAACAACTGATCTTCTCTGCTCTTGGAGTGGTACATAGAGAAAGTAGCAAATAAGAGGTGCTGGCAGAGAGGAAGGAGAAATAAAAAATAAAAGAAATTATAGGAATGGAGAAGACCACAGCTGTGAGCTAGGGCAGTAGTTCGGGGGTCTTGAAGCAAAACTATAATGTGTTTGAAATGGCATGGGGGCAATGGAAGAGGTTTTCCTGAGTGCATTTGAGTGAAGGAAGAAAGAGGGAAGTGAAAGGCTTACAGGGGTGTTTGGCATCCAGGCAAGGTCTTGTAATTGTTTTTTGCCAAGTGATCTGATAGGATTTTGGAAAGGATGTTGGAGAAGAGGCAAAGGACGTTGGGTTTGGCTAAGGGAGTAACTGCAAGAAAGACTCATCTGATACCTGCTGGGGCTGCCCAAAGTATTGCGGCAGTGCACAGCGAGAGAAAACAACGTGTGAGACGACCAACATGAGAACTTTATTTTCTTTTGTTACAGTGGGGCAGGGAAGCTGAGTTCACCTTTCTGTTTTTGTTGGCAGAAACCCCTCCGTACTGAGAAGGCATAGACGTCAGAGAACTTGCACTCCGCCTTTGTACCCTTCGCCTCTGTAGTCATTGCTCTTTGCACTGCAGGGACCTTCCTACCTCTGAGCTAGCACCCGCAGCCATCTTCGCTATATGGTGGCATTATTTCAGAGCTTGCCGTGTGTGGAAACAATGCCTATAGAAATCCTTATTTTTCATAGTAATCTTGATGTTGTTATGCCTTCATCCATTCTGCATCTGACTCCAGTATAATTAAAATTGTCAAGGATGTTCCCATTTTAGCTTTATTTACACATGGTTTTAAAATTGGCTGAATGAATTTAAATCTGAAAAACTGTGCCTGTGGTTCTGCATTATACTCTTCTGGAATGAGCACTAATATATATATATATATATATATATATATATTTAATACAAACCCAACAAAATGTAATGTATTGATCCTGCAGGTGGTACGGTATATCCTACAAGGGATTTAAGACCCTTGGCCTGTGTACATTTAAGTGCAGTTTGCGTTATCATCTATGTGCCAGCATCTTTAATGCTGTCCAGTGACCTTCAGATTTCAACAGGTGGGCATATATGACCCTACTAAATCCATAAGGAAACCTGTGCAGTATTTTTCTGTTCCCACAGCCACAGATTTGCAGGCGAGGTTGTCTCTGCAGACTTTCAGGCTGCTCACGCCCAGGGTTTTGACGTCTTTTGGGGCACAAAGAGCCAATTTGCTCCTCTCCTTGGAGGATTCAGCCTCAGACTAAATTAGTTTTTCCTTGATGCCCATAAACCCTGTGGCCTTGTGAAGGAGCCACCATTCTCGTACCACCTCTGCAGCTATTCTAGTGCCTCGGTAAGTGAAGAAAAAGCCTGGGGAACTGGTTGTAGCCCTGCAGGTGTGAGGGACCGGAGGAGGGAGAGGAGGGAGGTGTTAAAACGTGTGTATTTTTAAAACTAGTCCTTGGGAGGTACTGCAGTCCTCCTGCAGGCATCCCGTAAGTGGCAAAAGAACCCAAAATGCGCTGCTGAGATGTGAGGGCCCAGGAGAGATCCAGCAGGCACGGACTGAAGCGAAGCGGACTGGCAGCCCGCCCGGCCTCGGGGCTTGGGTGACCTTGTCTCGTTTTCTCCACCACATCCATGGTGGGAGTTTAGCACTGTGCAGTTAAGGAGAAGGAGAGGAAGAGCGTGACCTGTCCTGACAGATGTGCAGGGGCTGATTGCAGACAGGCCGCTTCCAGGCTGAATTCTGGCGGGCCAGTTCAGCGGCACGCGTGGCAGTGAGAGCTTGGGAAAGACACAAGGGTGTTGGCTGCGTGAGCTTCACAGCTACTTTCGGCAGCATGCTGCTCTGCAGGGCATTTCACCGGGGCTGGCAGAGGACAGTTCTCCTCTGGTGCCTGATCCCAGGCTGGCAGAGGGTCGTGGGTGAGGAGAGGAGGGCGAGCACCTCTGGGCAGCAGGCAGAGATGTGCCTTGGGCTTCTGGCTTCCACGGAGCAGCAGCCTAAGTCCTGTGGGGAGCAAAGGGATGCTTTTAGCAGAATTTTGCTGTAGAATGGAGTTGGGCAAGCTTTGCTTTCTATTTTTCTTTGGGAGATCAAGAATTTCTGCTGCTTAGAGGTCTCTGTACTAATAGCTTTGTTTTCGGTTCCAGCAGCACTGCATCCTGCAGCTACAATATTACCACTTAGTGACACTTCCTCCTAGTATGCACCCCTTGGAACTGCTGGCAGCCCAAATGCTTTCAATATGTAATAACTAAGCAAGGTAGTTTTCTGAAAGAAAATAAGCAGATGTCAAGGTTATGGTTGATCTTGGGACGACAAGTCCCCGGTAATAAGCACTTTGTTCAAAAAGACACGCTCAGTAGTTCTGCAGGAAATTTTAGCATTAAGACTTCTGTCATGAGTCACAAAAGCTATTGTTTTATCTGAGCCAGTCGATGTCAAGGCAGTGAGATTTCCAGGGCAAGGTGCAATTGGGCTGTAGTTTATTCCAGGGTTTCAGGCACAGCGCACAGAGAGGCTGAGAGCTCCGTGCAGTTGTCTCTTCCAGCTCCCACGTCCTCCACCCTCTTTACTTGCTGCACCTCTTTCTCTAGCCCTTTTCATTCATGTAAAGTAGCATGATTTTTGTAGGGTTTTTTTAAATGTCTTGTGCAAGTTATTTTATTGTCCCCATTGTTGTTACTTTCAGAGGTGTCTAGGGTTGCGTTTGGGGAAATATGATGCATGCATATTAAAAGATGGGCAACCTTTTGCCTCCTCTGCAATTGAGAAGCAGGACAGGGGCTCTCAGAGCTGCTCTTGGAAGAGCCGCCTCCTTGCCTCTCCATTTCTTCCCATACAATCACTGTGAACCTCATCCTCTCTGTGTCTTTTTCCCACTCCCAGGCTGGAAAGCCCGTAGCTGCAAGACTGCGGCCCCCATGCTCCAAGCACAGCAATATTACAAATATTTGCATATATATTTTGGGGGTAGTTACAAAGTTTGCTTGATTTATCGCAGACAAAAGGAAATGTGAAACAGGCATTAGCTTTGCTACTTGGGAAGTATTTAGAAAATATTTTCCATTTTTGAAAATGAGCATTTAACAAGACACAATTTGTTTTGCTTCTTTGATTTTAATGAAGGCTTAAATCCATAAAATTAAATAAAAACTATGGAAAACAACAACTCTAAAAGGATAAAAAGACATTTTCATTTATAAACTTTTGGAAAAAACATTTCAGCCAGTGACAGGTTTATGTATTTTCCAAGATTCAGATACAGAGCTATGATAGAACAACAAGGTCTTAAAACCATCAACTGGGTGTCAGAGGAAAGATGATTTTAGGAAGGTAGACAGTTAGTTATGGACAGACACGGTACACACTGTTTTCTAACAAATGATTTTCAGTCAAGAAAATGGCATTTAGCAATGTTCCGTGGGTTGGAGCATCTCTTGTCTTAAAGGCTGGTTACCCTGAAAATGAGCCCACCTTTAATTGCACCACCAGATTCTCACCTGCCCTGTAACAGCCTAAGTCCAGTGGAATGCTGTGGATGTAACTGGAGTCGCTTTGGATATGATCAGTGTATGGGAAGGTGATCCAAAAAAAATATAATCCCTGGAGCCACGATCTCTGGGACAGTAGAGGTTACCAGCGTGCGGAGATACTGTCATAAAATGATTCAGTCTGTTTCTTTTGCTGTTTGGGTCAAAGCATAGCCCACCTGTTTTTCATACAAGTGGATTTGTGTCTTAGGGGTTTCCCACAAAGTCCCCTGAACTAGGCTGAAAGATACCTTTCAAGATAAGTAGCCTGAGAGCGGGGCTTCTGGTTGAAAATGTTGAGAGAGTTAATGAAGTACAGATTTCTTTTTCTTTGACCATGAGTTTTTATGATGAGGAAAAGCTGGATCTATGATTCACTCCCCTTCCCCCCTCCCCCCCCCCTTTTTGTTTATCGGATTCAAGTTTCAAAATACAAATGAGAGACGGAGAAGGTGAGCAGCTGTCCTTGAGCACAGCTTTGTAACTCCAATTAACATCTGGCTGTTCCTTTGTCCATCATGCCATTTATTTAAGATACTGTCAACAACAGAGCTGTTAAAATGCTAAGAGGCTAGTGAAAACTAATTATTTTGGCAGTGCAAAGACTGGGAAGGTTAGTTCTGCACAAAAAGCTCCAGTATGCAAAACCAGGAGTAATTGCCCATTTTCCAGCTGAATTCACAATATGCTGTTGCTGCATTAGCTCTTTCAAAGAGTTGCCTGCAACTGAGAAGGTACCACCATCTGCTTTGTTTCCTGTGAACCCGCACACACATCACTTTCATGTCTGAGGTATGGTATGTATTATGGAGTAGTTAATGACCAGTTTGTGCACCGCTCGTTGCGAGTGGTGAGCAAGAGCAGGCTTGCACTTAATGGCTGGCTGTGCAGGGAGATGCGGCGCGCTCGGGAAGCTGGAACGCCTGCTGCCCACGAGCCGAGCAGAGAGAAATACTTCTCTCATCTGGCAATATGTCCCCCCACAGACTGCTTTCCCACTTGCAAAGGGCCTTGAGTGTTTCGTACATTCCTGTAAGCAGATTGTTTATTTTGCTGATTTGACAGTGTAAGAACAGGCAGTGGGGATGCTCTCCATTAGTAATAATTTTAATTATCTTGGCTAAACTTTTCCTTGTTTAGTAACAGATTGCACAACATGGTTTGCCAGGTTACGTCGTGATGTTTTCACTTCTGAAGTGTACTTTAAATTGCTTCTAAGCAGCCAGTAAATCTGTAAAATTGTTTCTGGCCCATGCAGAAATTAATGTTAATGTTTGTGTACATCAAAAGTATACTAAAATAGAATACCTTCACTTCTCTCATGCCGTTTATTTTGGCATTGCCTAACTACAGTTTTGGGGACAGTTACATTTAACATATTAGAGCTTTTCAGTTGTAATTGCAAAGTGTGTCAATCATGCTGACCTTCATTTGCTAGATTTAGGGTGCACAGGATTTCAGTGTTGTTGCCAGTTACGTTGACTAATCAGTATATTTGGTTAACGGTGACATGAGTTAATTTTGCAAAGCTGTCAATTGACTGCTTACGCATAGAGAAATCTGTGGACACTGAAATCATGAAGCTCTCCCCAGAGCATAGGATCCTGCAGGGAATGCTTTGTCTGGGCTATCCTGGGGGAAAAAAATCACCTGAATTGCCACTGTTTGGAGCAGAGGGATGTGTGATGCATTGCTGCTATTAGGAAGCCAGACATAAAGAAGTTTTTGATTTTAAATCTTGCTGGGGTTTGCTTGCAGTCTGAAATAAAATTATTCATTCATATATGTACTGAGACTGGAGATTTAGACAATGTGAAGCAGAAAAATAGTGCTAGTTATCACCTCAGATGAGAAAACTGAGAACATAAGATATTTATTGTCTAAATTTCCAAGGCTTCGCTTGCATCAGTTTTTATGTTCTCAACTTCTGAACAAAGCTTGAGATTTCTTAGCGGGGCTGCAAGGTTTCAAACAACAGATGATGGGCCTCGGTCTCTTGGTGATATATAGAGAATCGGATGCTGAAAGCTTCCGCTGGGGAGAATTGCCCAATTCTGTTAAATCCAGGCTTTTTGCTCCTGGGTGTTTAAAACTGTATCAATTATTGAGCAGAGGTTCTCCCTGCAGAACATATGGGGGAGTTGCAGAGTGAGAACACGTTGCAAATCCCGTGTGCAGGCTAAAAAATGCCCTTGACGTGCTGAATCTGTCGTTCCCCCATTGCTTTCCAGTGGGAGATAGCCCTTTGACAACTGCGCTTTGCAAGAATATCTTCATAACGTTGCTGCATGTTAGTTATAATTCACCAACTGATTTTTTTGTTAAATCTTGAGTCATCTGCGATAGCATTCCTACCTCAGTTCTTTTATTCCACGTGAAGCAATTCTTGGGTAAACCGGTGGGATTCAAGTAAGCAGAATGCAGAGATTGTGTTTAGTTGGTTTAGCTACCTTCTTACATGTCATTTTATGAATGATAGCTAATGTGGTTTATTTTCAAAAGAGCTTGCATTTGAAGGGCAAAAGCCAAGTTTCTGTGATTGGTACATATGTAATGGAGAGGTTTAGGTCTGCCTTCTTCGTCTTGCTGTCTGAACTCTGATGCACAGCGTGCTAATTCAGCAGGTGGTGAGATTTAAAACAAGAACTGCCATCAGTCTCTCCTCAGCAATATGAAAACAGGAAAAGGTCAACACGTAGCAAAAATGAACCGGTTTTAGGCAGGAACCTCTCCCTGGCTTCCTCTGGCTCCCTGCTGTGCCTCACAGGCAGAAGATATGCCCAAAGACAGCAGAAACGGTGCAACAACATGCGCAGAGGGCGAGGTCTTGCGCTGCATGGTCAAAAGAGGTTTGAACAGGCTTGGAAGGAGGTAAGCCTGGCTTGCTGTGTCCTCAGAGACCGGAGAGGACATTAGACACCATGGCTTTGGTGCTTGTTCCAGCCACAGAGATGATGTAGTGGGGCTGTCACGCTGCCGTCGTCAGCCTGTGACTCCCTCCCCGAGTCCCAGGTCTGATATTTTCTAAGAGAAGTGTCAGAGTCATAATGTAACTTTCAGTAACTTCAAAGAGTAGTTGCAAGACTTTTTAATGACACAGTAGAACTTATTTAATGCTCTGGTTACAGAAGAGTTACTATAATAAGAACTCTTATTATATGTGATGGTGCTCTGTGAACTATCATCTCTCTTAAATAAGTGGTGTTATTATGGAAAAGGCTTGTTCACGCACACATTACATTATTGAAAATTGCCTTTATAATTTAGGTTCTAAATAAGCCTACTAGTATGGAAGAAAATTATTACAAATTTCCTGGTCATAAACAGCATAATGCAGTAGGATCTAGATTTTTATGGCAAAATTATATTCAGCATACCCGACTAGTTCTGTAAAAGTCCATGGAATTGCATGAGTAGGTAAACAGAGTGGGGGTTGATAGCAGCTCCTTAACGCTCTTACAAAATGACCAGCTTAGGCAACCGTGCCATGTAGTCTCAAGTGGGTGTCAATATTTTGGATAGATTAAGTAAAGGAAGTAGACAGCCAGCTCCAATTTGCATTTAGTTGCCAGGATTTAGAAACCAGAGCTACCATGAGGCAGGCAGGGATGCTCAAGCAAAGAGTATGCACTGTGTGCATATTTTTCACAGTCTCATCATGCCGTGATGGTGTTTCTGTGTCCCAGCATTTTCCAAGTTGTTGCTTTTGGTTTAGGTACGAACAGGCTTTTCCCATATTTGCTCTTTGCTGCCTTGCCCTCCAGACAAATACCAGCTGCTTGCTGTGGTTCCCTCCTCCTGTTTTGCACTGTCTGGTGTCACTGGGAGAGCATGTGAGGTCTGCCTCTTCTGCTTTCCAAAAAAAATAATGAAAAAAAAGCAACAGCAGCAAACCAGGATGCCGTTGAGAAAATCCCTTGCAAGAGTGAAGGACTGTAGACCTAATGACAATGCCTGTCACAGAAGCTCCCTTATTCTCTTACTTTTTTCTTAGTTTGTGTCACTTAAGAGATCGGTAGGTCTCTTTCATTCAATAGATGGAGAGGTCGATAGATCTGCCCTGAGTGCAGAGGACATCGCTGCTGACCGTGCCAAGGCTGGCTGTTAATCTGACGGCAGTGAATAGCCCGCAGCGGCCGTGTGGATGTACCCAAAGCTTCTCAAGTCACCCGGGGCAGGCACAAAGGATCTGCTTGCCAACCAGAGCCCCAGCACGCTTTGGCTGAGCCTCCCTGGATGTCTTTATCAGATGCCATCCCTGCTGCATTTCCAGTCATTTGATGAGGCAGGCCAGAATGGTTTCATTCCAGTATTTTATTTTGGCTGTCCTTCAGGTGCTTGTGATGTACTGGGCTGTGATTTCCTGTGACTTCTGAGGTTAAACTTTTAAAGTGCCGTTTAAGTCAGAAGAAGCCTACTAGGAGAGTATTGGTGTGATCTGTGTTGAGCGTCATGATCTGTTGTTTTGCCTTATCTTGAAAACGATAAGGAGAGGGATGTCATCCATCTTCAAACTTCACCTTGATGAGTGTCTTTATTTGAAATTCACGAACAAATAAATGTATTTTGGTATGTTGTGAACAGCATACAGTGTTGGAGCCGTGATCTTCACTCAGAGGGTATGCTCGTTTGTCAGTGACATGTTACATGGGTGCTATATATAATGTGAATTTGTCAGTAAAGCCTATGCAGGCCATTAAAAAGTCACTTTTTGTCAACAACTGCCAAAACGTAGTCTGAAGTAAAAAATGAAATAATGATTTTGTGTAAGAGAGGGGCTGTGGTATTTACTAGTTTGCTGTTTTCTCATAATTTACCAACAGCTGATCTTTTTTATTGTTTCTGGAATTCTTTCTTTGTTATGTTCAGAAATGCATCAAGAATCCGCTTATAGGCAAGTGTAGGACCTGATTCTCCAGCTACAATCAGGATTGTCTACTCAAATTAAGGAGGATGAGTGCGTGTGTGTATGCAGTATTCGTCCAGCCCTGTGCTGCCCACACCCTTTCCCAGGTGAAATGCTCAGTCTTCATGAAGTCTTGCAGTGATCTCACTTAGCAAAAACCAAGCCATTTGATCATAGCATTTAAAATGTGCATTTTTCACACTTCAGTACCTATAATGACCAAGCTTCACAGAAAGTCGTCACCACACTGCAAAGAGAAAATTCAGGATGTTCTCATTTGAAAAATATCTTCTCCTCAGAAAAAAAAATCTTAGAAACTGCAGTTTCTCAGTGGAATTGTGCTTTACCTTAGTTTACAGGAGCCCTGGAAGTAAAAGGTGTGATCATGTTTGTACAAAGACAATTTTAGGTGACGTCACTTAATAAGGCAAGTATTCTTTACGTGCATCACTGACAATTTGTATTTTTGTGTGCACAGACTTTGCATGATGGAAACTGCTGGCAAAAAAATAGCTGTCATTGCTAAACTGAGTTACCAAGTTGCCAAAATCCATAACAATCACTGTGTTAACATAGCTGTAGGAGATGAGATAAACTTTTTTATTAGTAGAATAAAGTATCATTTGATTTTTCCTATCAGATTCATTATTAGGACCTTTTTTGCTTCCCAAGACGTCCCGAAATTGTTTACGCTGGTGGTAAAACGCGTCTTATAACTTTGATAGCTCTCAAGGTCAAAATAACCTTTTGCATCAGACCGAATCCTTTATTCATAGTCAAGCAGTCAGAGACTCGATTATAAATGCATTAAACTCATTGGGTGAACATTAAACTGAACAAGTGACTGCATTGACAAGAAAAACTCCAGTTATCGCCGTCCAGAGGAACTCTTCATCTAGGGCATGATGAGGCTTTGGTGTTCTTGTTTGCATGCTCATTACAAAGTTACCGGTCACTCTTGTGCTTCTAATGATGGAATAAAGGCAGCACAGGAATAGACGGGCTAGCTTGGAGGCCAGTGGCAGAGCATTGAGCCCTGGGGAAGAATAACCTGGTGGCTGAAGCATGGCACTTGTGAAGGGGGAGTTTTGGAAAGGTCCTGGGTATCTTAGAATGGCCCACAGTAAAATAAAAGAATAAGTAAGTTTTTTGGAAATGGAATACCTGGGAACAGGAGGGTATCTGTGCAACAGCAATGTGCACGGTCTCGATACAGCGGGGTAGGGGTGTGTGCTTTTAACAATGACATGTCGATGTTAGGGCAGGGATGCAGAGAGTTGAGCTGTGTAGGAGCAGAGGCAAGAATATCAAACTTCAGTTTCCTTACCCAATTTTCTGCCTTCAAATATTCCATTTTGAAAGATGAGCAAACATCTTTAATCATTTCTGTTTTCCTGCCTGTTTCCCAAAACATTTCTTATGTGCTTCCAGCTCAGGTAGGGTTAACCACATGAGAAAGGGTAACGTAGAATTGTTTTCTTACAGGTTCTTCTATTAATTTGTGTAGTACAAAACATTGTGAGAGCAATGGAAATACATGCTTACATTCATGGTTGTTCTCAGTCTGACCTTATTTGCTGGAGAAGTTGTAATGTTCCTTCCTGTATGTCCTCGTAACTATTGCACTAAAGGATCAGAGGACTCAATATTTGAAAATTCCTGCTACTAGGTAAAAACAGCCCAAAAGTATTACTTTACTTGAAAAACAAGGCTATTGGCAACAATGCAATATGTAGTAACATCAGCCAGGAGAAATATAGTTCCATAAACTCCATAGAGTTCCAGCCCGGATAAAGGTTACACCTCTGCTCCTGCACTAGTACAGCCTTGACAGGAGAGCTGCACAGATTGGTGTTAAAAATGCTCCACGTGCAAAGCAACTTCTCGAAGTAGCTCTCTCCTATTGATGTCTGGGTTGACAGCATCAGCTAGTCCTTCTGTGAGAAAACACAGCAATCTTAGCAGATATACTATACGAGATATTCCCCAAATCCTATGAGGAATTGAAATAAAATGTGCTTTACAACATGGACGTGGAGAAGAAGGGCTTCACAGGTGGTATTTATACGCTGCTGTTGGGTAGCTTAAGTTGCCAGATGTTGTTTTGGACCCCCATCCGACTTGGTGGGATGGCACTTTTTTTTTTTTTTCCCATTTTTATTTACCATTTTCAGTTTGACTGATAGTACTGTATTTTTAGAAAACACTAATTTCAAATGTTTTCACTTTTATACATACTAGACTGTGGCAGTTTATGCACCCTGACAGCTTAACTCCACCTCGTACATTAGAGGAATTTCTGAAGTTGCTCTTTGCTCCTGTTGGGATTTCATGGCACAGTTTTTTACATTTGGCAAGTTCACACTTTTTTTTTTTTTAAGAGAAGCAATTGTTTATGAGCTGATATTTACTGCTAACAACTACATAAAAGCCTTTACCATGGAATATTTCTATTCTTTGTTTTATTTCCATCATTGTATGTGTTTCAAAGGCTGTGTGTTTCTTAATAGAGGTATTACCTCTTTATTCTCTCTATGCTGCATGTGCATGTATTACATCTGTATGAAGCTATACATTATTTTGTCAGTGTGAAAACGGCTTCATGCCTGTTCAATATGCAGCACTCCAAGGTGTCCGTAATTACAGTGATTAACTGCAGGTTCAGTCACGCAGCTTTCTTCAGGACATCAAGCCAAAATACGTGGAAAAGGCCAATTGTGCTGCAGCCTCCCAAGCTGCACGCACCGACACGAAGTTATCCCAGGGCCTCGTGTAACTACGGAGCTGCTCTTGGCTTAGACTTCAAGGCATTTTTTCCGTACTGCATTGCAATGCAGCGTGCATCACGACTGCCATCTCCATCTATTAATGGCACCTGGAAGGTTTGAAGTGTTGTAGCCGCTTGAGCATCACAAATTTATGACATGAGTTCCTTTAAATATTTACCTGCTTTTATGAACAAAACACATCAAGAAAAGGAAAACGTATCTCTGTGGCAGGGATTAAGGTACAGCCGCTATAAATATGTAGCAGGAAATGGCGGATTTAGAAATTCAGTTTGATGTTGCAGGAGCATCTCTTCGCCGTCTGGAATTCGATAGGGCAGGAGCAAGATGATGTTTCAGGCAGGAATTCTTGTTTTGCTTACCAGCACAACTACTGGAGTTTCTCTCCTATTTAAAACCACATCGTGCGTGGCATTTTGTTGCTAGGCACCTGCTCGGCCGAGTGCTGCTTTCAAAAATGTGCTTTTATATTTATCTCACCCCTGCGTGGCTTGCCAGGGATTTTGCCCCCACAAGTTCTCATTTTCCCTCCAGTTTTGCATATTTTTGTATAAGGAAATTTCCTTCTTTCTCTCCATAAATTTAATCAAGACGAGGTCCCCCAGCTAAGTGCGGGAGATTTACATTTTCTGCTCGGAACTAGAGAAATGTGCAAAAGGGCAGCCTGATGGAACTGCTGGCAGAAAGGGGTGTAAAGAAGTTCAAATGAAGTGTTGTCTTATTTTTAGCTTTGTAATTTGTATTTTTACATCACTTAAAGATTTTTTTTTAAAAAACATCATGTTGTTATCCCAATTTCTTCATGATTGAGGGAAACAAATTCCATGGAGATTCAAGGGGAAACCACCATAGCAGAGAGGACAAAATTCTGGGTTTCCAAGAGCACATGCCGTGTGCCTTTCCATTTATTTAAAAGAAGTGGGAGTTAATTTAAAAGCGCCTTTAAATTGTTTAGCTAACCTTCTAACCGGGGGCTGATTTAGGGCTGTTAATTGGGGCTGTATCTCCGGCAGCACAGAGCGTGAGCAGGCTGGCTGGTGAGCAGGGCTGGGGCAGCCACCTCCTGCTGGGGCCCTCCAGTCCGGGGAGGGATAGCATGCTGACAGGGGCATGCCTTCCTTGGGTTTTAGTTTTAAAAAAAGAGATATTTATGTTTGCTTTGTTTTTTGGTGGAGAGGACGGGCATGCAGAAACACCTGCTTATTCTGATGTAGCATCTATTCAGAGCTATAAAAGCACTATACTTGTCATTTTTTTGTTATAGATGTTAAAGAAAAGGCAAAAATGAGGAAAAATGCAAGCAGTCTATTCGGAATATTGTCTAAAGCTTTTCGAATTGTCTGTCAGCTTGTACATATGCTGCATAAAACAAAACTCTTTTGATACCTCTGGGCCTTGCCCCTTGAGTGCATGTGCTTTACTGAACCATCCAGACGGTATTTCCAGGGTACGATGGGTGACTGGAACAATCTGTGCATACATAGCACTGCACTGAAAGGAAGGGCATTTTATTGTTCTCCTGTAAAGGGAAGAATTTTTTAATAAGGGAGAAAGAAATTACTGGACTGAGCTTGTTTGTTCTTTCCTATTTGGAATTACCCTGAAATGTTGGTTTCATTTCCCCCTAACAGCACTAATAAAATGGGGATGAGAAGTCAATCGCTATTACTGTAGCAGCAGCAGTCTGAGTAAATTGTTTGGATAAAATTCTGCTAAAATACTTTTAAATACAACCGGACAGTTACTCTCTGGAGTTTGCTGCCGCAAGATTCTTATTTAGGTATAGAAAGCCACACTAGTTACGCAATGGGGGATACATCTGCCTGACCGACAATAAAATGTACCCTGGAAGTACTCAGTGGAGAGTCCTGAGCTATAAATACTGCAGGCAGCTCATTCTCAGGAACTCCTGTATGTAATGCTGTAACGAAAACTGTCCGTTCCCCACGCTTCTCCCGATCAAACAGGAGGACCAGATCAAACAGTAGCCTCTGCATAGTTAAATGTGAGCTGACGTTTGAATTGAAGTTACATTTTCTTCTGTCCCCCTTGTTTTGGGTAGCCCAGAAAACTAGGGTTAATTCTCTGATCACGTTGTGATGGATTCCCTGACTTTTATGGAGATAGGTTAATTTAAAGTAGTAGAAAATTATATTTTAAGATCATTTGCTTGCATTTGCTTGGGCTCATTCTCCATCTATCTATTATTATTGTTTTTAAACTTCGGGTCTTGTACATGTTCCAGTGATGAAATGACAAGATGTGCTGTGTATACTAAAGGCAATAGCTCACTGATATCTTCGGTACTGCTCTGGAAGAAAAATCTGCTGCTCAGAATGGGCTATCTATTACAGCATTCAACATTCCTCATATTTTCTATCAAACTACCCTCACATTTTAAGGTATGACCATGCCTCCATCGCATTTCAATTGTTTATAATCAGAAATTGTGTGTGCAGGGAATCAAAAAGAGAGATCTGGACCCTGCTGATGTCAAAAACATCTTGCTGGGACCAGGGTTTTACCTCAGCAGGCTACTGGCCTGCCGCTTTATTTGACCAGCAAGTGTCGGATGCACACGTACGGAGCGTGCCTTACCGGGTGCATACCAGCAGCCGGGTCCTGCCCCCGAGGCACGCTCTGCACGCACATCCCTGCGGGGACCAAGCGGCATCGCAGCAGGCTCCGTGCTGAGAGCCACCCAGGCAGGCTCTGGTCTGAGACCAGACGAAGGCTAGTTAGCGAAATAATTTCTTTTAAAATCTGGAACGTGTTGGGAAACGTCAAGGCATCCAAGTCTGGAGCCTTTGCTCATGGAAGTGTCACATTCTTCCAAAGGTTAAAATAACATTTTTGGAAAGAGAGATAAAGCTTTTCACAAGCCTGTATGCCAATTAGAAAACCAGAGCCAAGTCCTCAGCAATATAAACACGAAGCTGAAATCAGCTGAGTTGCCTTTGACTAGGAGAATATCTGGCTGACTTCGCCGTTTCCCAAGGCTGGAGCAGTGGGGATTCACTCACGGTACAATTTTGTGCTTTGGCCCTCACTCAACTCCTGCTCGTGCATAAAAGCACTGAACTGGGAGGGTGAAGTCGGAGCTCACCTGTGCACAGTGCATCGCCTGGGTCCTTACGGCAGCTCATGGGCACGTTCAGAAACATCCCGGCTCATCAGCAGCTCTTACGGTCAGCGTACACCATGCATTCAGGCACCTTCACTGGATTTAAGCTAATTCTAGGAAAGGCCATCGATTCTAAGATGTTAACAAGGACAAGTGGATGTTTAGAGAGGATCATGCTGCAGGGGAATTGTGCTGCTTTATCCTCACCTGGTCCTGAGCGTAGCCCTCCAAACACGTGCAGCAGGCATGCGGAAAAGGCTTTCATTTTGTGAAAGGGAACATGGCTGGGGATTTTCTACCTTTTCTTCCACCTGTTTGTGTATTACAGATTCTTTGTTTCCCTCTGTGAATTTCATAGGATTTTTTTTTTGATACAGCAATACAGCATGATTATATAGGTAAACTTTGCAATAAAGGCTGTGTAACAGCTGAGCGTGCACGGGTTGTTTTCGTAGAGGTGGCATAAAACCTCCTTTCTCAGTTGCAGTAGCCTACTACGTTAGTACCTGTGTAAGGTGGGATACTTTCCAAATTGTGTCACTCTTCCTTATTGATGCTAGGGGGAGTTTGGGGTTGAGAGGAGCAGTGACAGGAGCAAGAGCACAGCAGGATGGCCCAATGCTACAAAGCAGAGGGTTATTTTTTGGGATTTTAACTGGTCAGTCTCCAGCCAGGCGATGTCCTGTGCTGGGTTCACCCTCAGTCTCAAGTCCTGAGCATAAACCTTTCAGCTGTATGAGGTACTCATGAGGTTTATATATCGGTCTGCAAATACAGTAAGGTAAAGCATACAACTTGGTGTTACAAGGTAGGTGCTGACGAATAATATTTGATGTTCCCATTGCTTTCACCAAGCCAGTTGTAGGCAGGCAAACAGATTGCAAGGCTTATCAGAGATAATGTTCAGACCCGATTCATGGGCACGGCTGTCTTTTTGTCTTTATTATTTCAGTTCTGTTGCCCCACAGATTGGTTTGCATAGTAATTTTGGTGATAAAACCAAAATGTCGATTTATCATGATTATCATTTACTGTGTTGTTATCTGTGTTGTTATACATTTTCTGATGCTTTCTGAAGCATAGCTCAGATAAGAGTCAAAGCAGCAGTAACATTTTTTTTTTTTGTAGCGGTACTTATAATATGGGAGGTGATAACAGGCTTTGAAGAATAACCTGTTTTTAATGTGACTTCTTTTGGCTAAGTCCACAGAAAACAGTAATGCCATCTACAGCACAAGGCTGAGGTTTCAGCTATCTTTAGAAAACAGATTATGCTGATTCTGTTCTACAGCTGCTTGCAGATTTCAATCAGTAAGATGCAGCCATTTTCTTAAATATATAAATATATACGTATATATATTCTATACACAAAAGTGTGGCCCAGCTATGTGGCTGCAGAGCTCAGCTTACAAATTCAGAAGAAAAAAAAAAATCAGCGAGACCGATCAGGATTAAATACGTTTTATTCTCTTGAATTAGACAGATGCAATACTTGCTACAAGGAGCTTCGTCAAAATTAATAAACCATGCATTGTATTTTTAAACCAAAGCACTGCTGTGTTCACAGCATGCCTCCTTCTTCTTTCCCTGGAGATGTTAAGCTATTAAAAGAGTCCAAGATCTATTTTCTTGTATTCCTTTAAATTTTTTAATGCTCTTTTGTGTATGCTGTCCCATCTCTGCTGTCAGGCAATTGATCATAATTGAAAGATTACACCTTAAAAGTATATTGATATTTCTGTTTTGTTCAGCCAGAAGGATTACTGCTAAAGGGTACCAAGCACTGAATAAGCCTGCAGAGCTGCCGTGCCCTGCTTTAGAAGCACCCTTGACGACACAGGGGTTCGAAGAGCAAGCGGGGAATCAGAGAGGGATGGATGGTCCTGAAAGGCCACTGAGATGCAAAACCTGATCAGAGCCATACATCTCGTTGGCCTTTGAATTAGGTCTGTCAGGTGTGCTGTGGTCCTGACCTGCAAGAGAAAAAGTGTTTGAGAGGAAGGGGATAGTGGGGAAAGGACATTTGTTAACTATGGGCACCCTGAGTACATCTGTATTTGAGCTTTTTGTTGCTATTAAATGTCTGGCTGGGTCAGGCAGTCAAAGCCTCGTCTGCCTGAGGTCGGTTTAGCAGCTTGTTTGAGCTGCTTGTTGGAGTGGCAGCTGTTCATCTGCAAAATAAAGGGATTTTATCCATAGTTTTTGTCGTAAGGAGGGGTGAGCAGTTTCACACGTAAAAGGAAAATCAGTTTTTCCCGTCCATCCTAGGTGTGGGGGAAAGAAGGGATGATCGGATGGGAGCTCAGTGTTAATCTGCTTGCCCGTAGCCTCTCGGTGTAGATGTGCTCCAAGCCAGCACTATCAAGAGGTACTGCAATGCAGTAGATCCGTGGCATCCAGCAACACAAAATAACGCAGGCAATAGCCAAGCAACTTTCTGTGCTTGTCTGCCTTCCACATCTGTGCCTGAGATCAACCAGAGGTAATTGTTCTGTTGTCCTTCTGGTCTCTTTTCTGTGTCCAATGTGTGCACGCTTTTATAAAAGCTGCTGCCACAATAACACACTAACCCAGTTTAGCCTCCAGTCCTTTTTGTGCGTGTAGGGGTAAAGCACACACCTACGTGCACTTGTACGAGTACATTGCAGTAAGTAGGGCAAGATCCAAGCCTTCGTGCATGCAGTCCTTGCTAAATATGTGGAATAGGTTACTAAGGATGTCTGAATTTTCTGGCTTTCCTGAAAGGTTTTGCAAGCCATTTAGCCTCCTGAAATTCTTCTGCATAATTGTTTGGGCTTTGTAACTGTAATTAATTCTCTAAGTCCTACTTGCGTTGGGTTACTCTTACTCCGTGTAAACACGTTTCTGTATTGCTACGCAGATGACACCTGGGTGAAGACTAGCCCAGACACTCCTTAAAAACGTGTCTCTACTAAATGGTTTTTGAGCTTGAAGTGAAATCTCAGCAGAGACCAGGCTGTCTGCAGATGGAGCATGTATTGCCTATTCAAAACAAACAGCCAGCCTGTCCCTCTTTATGGAAGGCATTAAACATGAAAAATAGAAACTTTCTCATCTTCATTAGAATTTGATCCTAAACTAGTTGCTCAAACTATTAACGTCTGGTTAGCCAGTACAAACTGCTGTCTCTGAAAGCTTTGTCTTGGTTAGAGAAATGTTAATGGAAAGAGCTAGAAGGTAAACCCCAATCAAGAAAGAAACAAATCAAAACAAACAAAAACCCACAAATGCTCATCAGCAAACGTAATGGGAAATGGGTTTGAAATGATGGCATCATTGGGGTATTCTCGGGAGGGCCCCAAACGTGGCAGATTTGGGTTCAGGTTTCCTAGGGAAGGAGAAAACCTCCGTGTCCAGGAGAGTTCAGGCACTCGTTCTGCTACCTGATGCCTTCTTCCTACCTTGATTTTTGTTACACCTCCTCACTCTGACAGACAAAACCTTTGTTGAAGTTCAGGCTCACAAAGTCTCCCACTCCTTCTAAAATTAGAAGACCGCTCACTGAATAGAAGACAGATGAGCCTTGTGTTAAAGCTCCAGCAGCCCCTTCTGTCAGCATCAAGACACTTGCAAAGTCCCTGGTTTCATGCTCGGGTCCAATTTCCTCAGTACGTCTTGCTGCTCCGGAGCAAATCAGTGTGGGCATATCAGCCTGGGCTGTCATCGGATCAATCCTCTGAAGGTTTTATCATTTTTAGAAAAGCATAAATAAATTGGTAAATTGTCAACACCTTCCTCAGTTTGGTATTCTGACAAAGACAGAGAAAAACTTGTCCGGAGAGGAAAACCTTTCATTTCCAAGCCACTTCCCTGGTTCAGCTCCCTTAGAAACATGTCTGTGGAGACAACTAGAAAACTGCCATTTGTTTTCCAAGACGTGTTTGCTTTAATATATGTATGTGTGTATGTATCTATATGTGCAGACATATATATATACATGTGTGTTTTTAATCCATCGTGACATTCACTTTGGCGCTGTTGAGAAATCATGTAAGTGTGATACTAAGGCTGTTCTTTCTCCTTCACCATTATAATCTTCCAGGATTGTCTTTTTCTTTCATTATATAAGTTTTTAATTCCAGTTCTGTGCCTGCCTACATTGCAGTTTTTCCACAGCCACTCGTTGCAGGACTGGCATTAGATAGATTGCAGGCTGTCTGCATTTGGATATACCTTGTTCTGCAGTAAGTTACAGCATGCCTGTGGTTTTGTCTGTAAGAGTAATAGTACATGAGATTGTATTGTGATGTTGATTATAGACCTAAAATCGAATAAATTATGTGCAGGACATTTTTATTTAAGTCGGTGGGCAACCAGCTACATCTTAATATAGAATATATTTTAGAGCGCTTCTCATTGACAGTGTCTGCATTGGATTATTGCTTGAGTTTGCAGTGTGAATACAACCAGGGCAGGACATGTTGAGTACATCATTTATTTACTGAGAAAGGAAAACTGAATTTTCTTCCAGTAGCATAGTGGAGCTCTCTGTAATGTACTTTACACTTTACTGCTGGCCAAGAAGTCAAAGCTTATCCACTTCTTTACAGAAAAAGCAAGTGGACGTACACTTGACATAATTTTTCCCCTACTAGATGTCCTTATGTAGGAACAGTGGAAAGAATGAATGTGTGTAGCACAAGTTGTCAGGGAGCTGCCAAGATGTTTATTCTGTTTCCTTCAGGATTTTTTTTTTTTTTTTAATGTTTGGCTCAGTTATGCCGATGAACATTGCAGATCAAAACACTGTTTGTTCAGGAAGGAAGCTAAAGGTCTCAGATTTAGAGCATGAATAAATGCAGGGTCAGTGTCCTTATGCTGATCCACTGCTTTCAAATTCCTGTGAATTAATCTGGATTTTTTCCTACTTCAGTTGGTTTCAGAAATCTTTTTGAACATATCTATTCATCAGCATTGAATCAAAAGCGCAGCAGCTATTTCTTGATTAAATAATTATTCCCAAACTAATAAACATCACAGCAGGGTTTAATTAATATATGTCAGTCATACAATTTTTTTTTCTTCTAAAAATACAGTGCTCTGAAATTAGTACCTGCAGAATAAAGGTGCCTTTTTTTTTCCTGCAGTGAGCCATGGGAAAGACAATTAAAGAGTAAGCTGCTGATTTCATCTACTTACCTGTCTGTTTAGGCAGGAATGTCTCATTTTTAAAAGTTTCCTGCAAGAAAAGCTGGAAAAAAAAATAGGAACCCTTCACCCCTCTTATCGCCATGGGACCTCTGTTACTGTAAGAAGTAAACTAGGCTTTCATATTCCACTCTGACTTTGTTTTTGCAGTTATTTGTTATCAATGGTGTTAACTTTGCTATATGTCAGGGCAGCCGCTTAATTCTGCTACTTGATAAGCTTTGGAAGATAAACCATATGCTTGGAAGATAAGGATTAGACATTTAAAAACCATAAAGAAATTGGCATCCCTTTAGTATAGGGTACGTGTTATTGCCAGTCGTGTAGGTACAGCCTGTTCTGTGCTTTCCCTTTCCCTCAATGTGCTATCGACCTGCAATTAGTTTCTCTCAGGGCTGTAGGCAATGCGGTTTCCTCGTCTGGTTTGGGAGGAGAGATCATCTGCTCCTGCGTCCAAAGCATTCCACTAACAACTCGGTGTTGGTAGGCATCTCCCAGACCAAATCCACACTGAGATTCAGTTAAAGTTGAGGATATAACTTAGACTTCAGAAAAGTTAAAAGCCAAGGATTATACAGCATTGTACGTTCTGTGGGTATGAATCAAAGCAACTTAGAATGTGCTAGGGATGCCGAGCACTAGCTGTATGGCTGTTGTCAAGACAGACATTTCTGACCCTGGGTTAGGTAATAGCAGTTAAGAAATACACTTGATTATTTTATATTTTGTTTTTCTCTTTGGCATCTTCAAAAATGAATCTCCTTATATGGATGAGCTTGAGATCAACTTTAGCAGATTACTGAAAAGCATGTTTTAACATTAAAAATCAAAAAATCCCTTAACTGCTGTTTCATGGGTTCACATGGAGTTTCATTCCTAACAGTTTTAGAGTTCTACCACGTTCTTCATGTTCACAGTAAATTTGCACTTACGGAGTAATGGGGAGAAATCAAGTTTTAAAATGAGCAAGTAGTCAAAGTCCTCCTAGTGTGTCTCATTGCATGACCTTGATAAAACGCATATTTCTAACGCGCAGGAGGGCTGGGTAACCATTACCATATTTTGCATGAAGTACGCTCTGCTTTGAAGTTGGCAAAATCTTTTCCTGGGGACTTTGTAGGATTAGGCTTTTTACATGAACAAAATTGCTTCCTTTAAGGAATGTATTTCCAGATGGAGTGATACTCAGCTTGCGCATACTGAGATGTAGCATGACTTCAAACAAGTAGGAGATATAATGGGAACTGATATTATTCATAAACTGATCAAGAATGACGGTCACGGAGATTACGGGATGACCTCATCTTTTATTCGGACAGCATCATCTGTTCTGTCTTCACTGGTGGCCCGGCTGTAACACTGCCTGGCCAAACTGATTAATTTATTTTCAATTTGCATAAAGATTTCCATCCCTGTAAATTTTTTAGGTACATGCGTAATTCTGCACTTAAGTAATCCCTTTGAAGGGGATGGGACAAATTACTAGTATATTTTGACCAGAAAAGAATATTCCTAGACGTTTAGGAGCTGAATATGATTCTACAGCTTTGTACAGCTTCAGCCTGTATTCTGCAGGTTACTGAGGCCTTCCCTCACTGTAGTTCTTCTTCCAGTAGGTCTTACATGTCGCATCTTTCCAGGAGGGGGAGATTATTTATTCTGTGTGTCTTCACTTTATATAAATGATCAGTTTTGATATTAAGTGCTTTTACAAATAGGATATTTAATTCATAAAAATGTTCAGAAAGCTTTCAAACACTTTCCCTCCCCAAGACTAACGGTTCTAAAAAGTCATAGCCTCTATGGCACAGATCCTCACTGGAGATCTGGAGACTATTTCCAAATTCAGCTTTGCCTTTTAAGAAGCCCGAGTTTCCTATCTCCTGTTGAATATGTATTTTCAAGCATGCTGAATGGTGGTTTGAATGATCTGTTTTTGAATGAACACATGTGCTTTATGACAATCAGCCAAAACGTTCACAAACGTTTGTCAAACAAAGAGGGCAGCAATGAAACCCCGGCGTTCGTGCCAAGGGCTTGCTGCCAGCCCCTGCGAGGGGCCGGCCCCGGGGTGCGCAGCTCCCACTTTTCGGGGCCTGCGAGCTGAGCTCAGCTCAGGGGCAGGAGGAAACAGGACGATCCGAGATATTTCCAAGTGTGTACGATACATTTATGCTTTCTGTGTGATACCAACCTGGCTGCCTTGGCTGAATGCCCTTGGCACTTGGTGTCCTTGGGAGGCAGCTGCGGGCTACGGGATGGCCCCGTGCTGAAGCGGGCCTTCTGAGCCGGCTCGCGATGCGCACAGCTGCACAGGAGGCTGTGGCCACCTCCAGTGCCACGTTGTCTCTTGAGGGAGGCTTTCCGAGCTCCACGTTGTTCCTTACACGTAGCTTGGAGTTGCAGACAGGTTCTTTCCTCTCCCCATTTATTTCATTCCCCACCCATTGCCTTTTTCCTGTGTTTTGAATGGTGCTAGCGAAGTGGTTCATTTTATTGGACACCAACAAACTTTTCTGCCTCCTTATCGTGCCAGAACAGATGTCTACCAGCACCGCTCACTGGCCGTGCCAGGGCTGGGGAAATAGCTTTGCTTAACAGCTGCTGCTGCAGAACAAGCGGTTTGAGCACCAGCTCTGGTGTGGAAACTGCAAAGTCTTCTGCTCAGTAAAAGGTTCGGGGCTTGTTTGCTTTGTAACAGCAGTACCCGCGATGTCTCCTCCACACCCAGCCTGTGATGGGAGTTTCCTGAGCGCTCACAAGTGGCCTCCCAGTGCCAAGTCAGTGGCTCGGATTGCCACTGCGGGGCTGTGCCCAAAGTCCCACCGCAGCGCCCGGGAGACCTGGGGGTCTATCTGCCAGGCTGGTTTCGCTGCATGAAGCAGAACTGTGCCTGCTTGTATAGCCTGAGGGTTCCTGGGCCAACAAGACTGAGGCTGGCAGTAGCTGCCCCTCACAGCAGAGAAGCCCAGCAGACCTTTAGGAAGCGTGAGACCAGCAGTAAGTGCAGATGCAATGCAAGGAGTGTCGCTCTGGCCATTACCACACAGGTGTCCGTGGTCCTGGCTGAGGAGCCACAGCTGGTGCTGGTGCCCATCTGCACCCTGTGGTAGGAAGCACTCGTGGGTAGGGCTGCATGGCTGCGTGAGTATGTGTGTGAATGAGCTGATGCCCAGAGGTGAAATCTGAAGAAGCTGGGATGTTGCTTAGCCCCCATCCCTTACCTCTCAGGAGATGGTAGACTACACCTTGCTGAGTGCAGCAGCCTTCTTCCTATGCCAAGTTCATGGCAAAGGCTAAAGACTCAGGAGGTCTGTAAGCCTGTCATTCCTGCTCTGAAATCCTTGATTAAATGTCTCATGGATTTTCCATATGCAATTCTCTGCACCATTTTGCTGGTAGAGAAATGAATTGGCCCTAATTCCCCAGCCCTTGAAGCTCTTTGCAACCTGGCGCTGGGAGATGGCTCATGCAAGCAGATGGAAACGTTCATACAGACAGCAGGGACACGGGATCCGAAGGGGCATCTTATCTCCCGAGAATGTGGCTTTTGACTTTGTGAGCACCCTCAGTTTTCTGCAAGCAAGTTTTACCTGGCGTTAGGTTTGGTTGGGTTTTGGTTTTTGGTTTTCTCTCCTGTATTTTCAGTAAGATAGTGTGGGTGACTGATCCCAGCTGTGCTCAACATGAGCCGTTGTCACTTGATGCTAGGAAAAATCCAGCCTGCTTCCCAGGGAAATGTGTGGTGGTACAGGTTGTCTTTTGTTGTAACCACTATACTACGTAGTATCAGACAAAATTCTCTCTGTTAAAGCAGAGTAAAACCCATTGAATCCCTTTCCTCACAAAGTATGAAAGCAGGTAGTTATGCAAACAGAGCACATTTTCCTAGCGTAGATGCAGGCAAAACATGAGGGAACTGTGCTGCAAAACGTTTTGCACAGCGCTTAATGATCAGCAGTCATTCTTGTGCTAATCTCTCCTCTCTAGGAGTATTTCCAGTTACTCCTCAATGGTGCAGATTCATTTTATTTTGTTTCCTCTGCTGTCAGGCTGTTGCTTAATATCAGCTGGCGGGTGAGAGCTTTCAGGGCTCGGAGGCAGCAGAAATGGATATTCACCTGGGAAAAGAGGCAGATGTGTGATCACCACGTCAAGTTAAGGAGAGCTGGGGAAGAAGGTGTCATTTATCAAATCCCATTAACTTTAAAAGTATATCCTGCTCTACAGAGGAAACTGGTTATTTTCATTGCATGTGAGACAATGGATTGGGTAGGCTGCACGCTGGGAAACATTTGAGAATACTTTAAAACATTACCTGACAAAAATCTTTCCAAAAAACAGATCCAAAGAGCATTTCTGTGAGCCATTCTTCATTAAAACAAATAATATTCACCTCCATTAAGAGCCAGAGGAGAAAGCATTTTATTTTCTCTTCGCTGGTGGGGATTGTCTACTTTTCCCTACTTGCAGCTGTTCTGAAAAATTATGTCTTTTCTTTCAAAATCAGCAGCATTACAATAGGTTATACTGAAAAGGAATTGGCAAGCTCTCCCTGCTCAAAGCCAAACCGTGAATAAAATATGAAAGCACTGCTTTTTTAATGTCATTTCCAGTTACTGTTTTATCAAGCATTTAAATTTCTTTTTAAGCTTTTTTGTTGTATTTTATTATCAAAAAGTCCACGGATTGTCATCTGGGAATAAAAGAATAGATATAAAACCTTAAGAAGGACTGAAGTTTGAGAAATACTGTAGAGACATAGGGCAAGTCTTAGTAGTGGCATACGTTACATTCTTTAGAGTTCATGCATTAAATTATTAATGTGCATCTGCAAGTTTTGTTTTAAAAAATCACTTGTACTTGCACAAGAAAAAAAAATCAGGTACTTATTCCCTAAACTGTAATTACGAGAAGGACGGGAGCTAAAAGTATTAGCTGGCTCCCACCTTGTCACTGAAACATATTGTGAGGCTTTATTTTGCTGCTGAAATTGGCTCGGTGTCAAGAGCTCCAGCTGAAGTCGGTGCAAGGACCGATGGAGGCCGAGCTCGCGGTCGCTGTGTCTGGGCACCAGGATCCAGTCTGCGAGCACGTCCGTCAGCAGCGTCTGCAGGCAGGGAAGTGGTAAAAGCCAAGCATGTGAGCACAGGTTTGCTACACGACATTTGCACGAAATGTCCCTGCCTTGTCCCAGGGGTAGATATGCTGAGAATCAAGAAGTTACTTGATATTCAGTTACGAAGCATGGCTTAGCTTCATTTTACTGTTTGATGGTGCAGACTGAAATAGATGCCTTACATAATGCTAAAGTCAGAGCGCAGGCTGAGCTAGAATTGAGAATCCAGCCACCCCCACATCGTAGGTGTCTGCAAGTCCGGGGCTGCGTCTGAATCAGATGATCAGAGCCTTGAAGTTCTCCAGAGCATCACAAATCCCAGCAGCAAAATGAAACACAACCCCCCAAAGGGCACCCAGCCGAATTTATGGGTGAGAAACCGCCCTCCAGCTGCTGCCTGACCCCAAGGACTGCTCATTCTGTGTCTGTCCAAAAATTAGTCATTTGTGCCGGGGCTGGCTGCTTCCATCCACGGTCTCTGCAGATGAGGGATTTTGACATTTTGAGACTAAATCTGTAAAGGTGTTGAGGTGGCGAAGGGAGCAGGTGCTTGCGGGAGTCGCAGTGGACACCTCTCTGCCTCTGCGGGCAGATCAAGCATTTTGAAGAGTGACCCAAAGTCACCATTAAGAAGCAAAATCTGTCTATGAAGCCTGCAGCTAAGCTGTGATCTGAATTTTACTCCGTGAACTCTCCTGAACCAAAAAAAAAAAAAAAAGGTAAATCAGAGCCTTTGATAAAAACGTGGGAAAAAAAAAAAAAAAACACAAGGATTTTTTCTTCTGCTTGTGTTGTGTTTGTTTTCCTAAGGTTGCTCTTCTGCTGCCTCTTCATTGACATTCCATCCCGCTCGGTGACATGAAGTCTGGCTTCTCATTGCCTCGTGGAGATTGCAGTGCGTGTTAAGCAGGGTGAAGGTGTTTTAGCAAGATTAATTAATTAATGAGGCAGCCAATTAGCGGAACTGCCTGGTGTTCTTCAGGGAAGTCAGGTACATAGCCCAAAGTGGTAGGTGTGTCGGATCACACCGAGGTGCCGTACCTCAACACGCGATACATCTGTAAGGCAGGGACCCGGTGACGAGGCGCCGGTGGAGCAGGGGCTGACGTGGTGCTGCTGGGGGCAGATGCACAAGAGCAAGCTCATTAAGACAGATCTGTCTTGGAGGAAAAAAAAAAAAAAAGGTTGTTGTTGTGTTGCATTTGGTCCCATGCCTGCTTCATTAATTAAAACAGGTAAAAGGGAAGGTGGAGTTGAAACACAGTTCATCACAGTGAGTAAAATATGTTTTCTCCATGTAGACACGGAGACATACATCTACTTGCTGGAGGGACTGGCTTTCTCCAGCGGTGCTGAGGGCACCAGGGGGGCTCCACATTTGACTCCACGACAGGCTCAGAGCCAGCACAAGGATGCTCTTCTCCAGGGGGTGGTGAAAGGCTTTGTGCTTTGGTGTTGCCATTCCCCTTTGTTAGGTTCTTGGGCTTGGTTTGGAACAGTCCAGAAGTAGTTAACAGAGATGCTGTCAGAAAAAAAAAAAAAAGTTGAATCTAGAGAGAGATGAAATTTTCCTCAGAAAAGTATAAATTCTGTCAGATGTTCTTACGGCTGCACAGCTGATGAAACAAGTATTTTTCCTGCCTTTGAGCAATTCCAGCTCTTTTCATCTGGAGACAGTAACTACCTCCTCCTGTTCCTGGGAGGCCTAATCCTGAATGCCGAGTTAGGCAGAACTTCCAGGTCCGGAGCCCTTCCCTGCAGTCACTGGACCAAGGTGTCTCACCCCAGGTTTCTGAGCCTTGGAATGAAACCTCGTGAATCCGATCTCCATTATGTATAAAGACAATGGTGGGTAGAATAAATGAGTTTAAATAATTTGAATATGGAGAAAGCAAAAAAGCAAAAGCTCATGTTGAAGGTTACCCAAAAGTTCCGTGTCATTATCGTATTATTTATACATTCAGGTGAACTTCCAGCAGATATATATGCTGGCCTGACTCTGAGCTGAAGTTCAGAAAATTTCACTGATTTACAGTGAGGAAACCAAATGTCATATATTTAGGGTAAATTACTAAATATTTAAGGTAAATAATTCTCATGTAGTTGCATGAAAACTTATTTGTGTCATTTCGTATCACTTTTCACTCAGGTGCTCCTAATGGCAGTTTGGGTGCAAGTCTCCTTTTGCCATCTCTTCCCTTTCCTGGGAAAAGCAAGGGGCATGCTGTTACCAGATGCGTGCACGTCCATCACCACACTGCGTTACGGATACCGGGCAGTTTTAGTCTCTGTGAGACGTTTTGGGTGTGTCTGCGGACCCTGCAGATGTAATTTAAAGGATGAAAGAGAAACATTTCCTTCAGAACCCTACCTGGTATATTTATAGCATGCTCCCAAGCGTGCCTGCCAGCTTTGGGGTGATGGTGGGTTTTAAGGAAAGGCATATTATTGTGCTTTTAAATAGCTGTATACAGTTATATTCTAAATAAGACTAAGTTGTGAGAAAGACAAAGTGGAAAGAGACTCATCAGATTGGCTGTTTGCAATTTGAGCTGTAGTCCTGGCTTCAAAACCCAGATTTTCTACACCTGGTAGGGGGGCTGGAGGTGACCACAGATGCCCCATCTTCGTGTCCAGAGGCTAAGGCACGCGTGCAGGGATGGAGCCACCTGATGCAGTCAAAACTGGGGCCATGTCCTGCATTTTGGTGATGGCCTGGCTGTCTGCCCTGCTCCCCTTGGTCTCCTGCTCCCCTGGCGACAGCTGCCCGGGCGCCCAGTGTGTGAAGGGCCAGAGGTGGGTGCTGGAGGACGGTGCCTGCTGCCCCCAGCAAGATTTGCTTTCAACTCGGTGTCCCTTTGGAGGGGTCCATCAGCCACCACTGCTGCTAGTCCTGAGTTTAGGGACTTGGAAATTCAGTGGTTTGTTGACATGCCTGATAGTTGGGAAACACATCTGTGGATTATCAGTTCCCTCGGGGAAAGCTGCCACTTATCGTTCCTGCTCCAATTTCTCCTCCAATATTAATTAATCTTTGTCAAGTGAAGCCACAAATTACTTGTCAGATCAATGACTGGGTTTCACCTGGTTTCCCTTGGGCTTTCAAGAAGAAAAGGGTATCTCTTACCCCAGGTGGATTACCAGAGGGGATCAGACTGTTGTAGGTGTATGCTCTGCCTTTCCTGCCGCTGTGAAAAGGAAAAATCAGACCTGACAGCTGCAGGTCAGCACACGTTTCACATTCAGCTATAGCCAATGAGATGAGTTGTCAAAAGAGATGATCGAGATTGGGAGCTAAACAGGAATCAAAAAGCATCTGAGCTTCGATGTGCAGACCTGAACTCTGCAGGTCTGTAGGACTGCAACAGCAGGGAAAGTACTGAATGGGCTCTAAATGCTGTGCTCCGGTGTACGTGCAGGTTAGGAGCATGCTTTTTGGTAGCTTATTTCGCACCGAGGTGGCTTAGTCTCTTATCCTAGGGGCTGGTTTGGGTTGTCCTGGAGCACCTTATTGCAGAAGCAGAACTGTGGTTTTGTGCAAGCTTGTTGATTTATGTCTTTTTTTTTCTTTTTTTTTTTTAATTTGTTTCTCTTATCTTGATCACTCCCCCCCTGCTATATTTACATATGTGCACAGTTTCCTCCCTTCCTTGATAACTCTGTAATCCATGCTAAACAGGGAAATTTTTGGAGAAGTTGAGGCAGAGGAAACACCAACACACAGCGCTGCTGCCTTCGCTGGGGCCAGGTGCCCAGGAGGGGCACGCTTGCTCTCAGTGCTCGGGGGCACAAAGCACCCCGCGGCACCGCGGTCAAGTGCCTACAGATGTGCTGCTGGCGGGGTTCTGGTAGGCTGGGGCAGGGGCACGAGAAGCACGTTCACTTCTTTCAAGGAGGGGAGAATGTGAATGAGATTAGGGTCATAATTTAAAAAACACTGAATAGACATCATTGTACTGCTGCGTACTTTTTAGGCATTTATAATCGACAGCATATATTAGGGCTTTGTCAGGCTTGGAAAGTAGGTGCTCAGGATATTGAATTTATTAAATTGGAGTTTATTGAATTTCCTTTGAATTCTTTTGGCAATGTGATGTCACCAGCATGCTTATCATGCAGCTGGCTGCTGCACGAGGATCTTCGCTCTGTGGAGCAGGGAATAGGTCCACGTGTTTTGGGTGTGCTGTCAGTAACTGCAGATGCTGTGAGCACATTAAAAAGGAGGAGATACTGATCCCAAACCTTCTTCTTGGTTTCTCCAAGCTCGACCTGAAAGCGTGGACTAATTTAGACCTGAAAACATAACTATCTTCAATTTATTTTCATTGCTGTTGCCAGCAGTCTGTGGCATGGCTCTTCCTGAGCCCTGCCGTTTGGTACCTGGTCCCCCTGAGATGTCACTTTTTAGCTAACAGCATTTTCTTTGCAACATGCTTTGGCCCCAGCCCTTTGCTGAGCAGTGCTGTACAGCCATAAATTCTCATCACACAGTCTTACTCCTGATCTGCTGTGATTGAGCATGCTTTTGCGTGATCTTTTGCGGTTTGCAGCTCATGCAACATGCTGAGAAAATGTTCTGGGAGACCTCAGTGCTGAGAGATGCTTTAGATGGTGGCTGAAGCCAAAAGCCAAGACTGGGGTCAGCTGGCTTTTGGGGCCAGCACTTGCTCTGCAAAGTCAGACATAGATGTCGGTTTACGTGCCTTTGTCTTTTGACCTCATCCTGGGGAACAATTGGATGAACCTGAGGTTGCAGAGGAAAATACAAAGAAGTTGTGGTTGCTGAGTTTCATTGCCACTTTGCTGACATTTCTAAGCCCAAATAAGTATCTTTGAGCCACTCTTGGTTTAGATGGGGGATAACTCCGCATGGCTGCAGCACTGTATTGATCTGTTACGAAACTATGTCAATAAAAAATTCAGTCCTGAGCAAGCTGCTTGGCGGATGGTAGATTTCCCTTTTTGCTGCTGATTCCATCTAATTATCCAGTATACCTCAGTGAAAGAAGGAAATTACCCAGGGCTAAAAAAAATAATAAAAAAAAAAAATGTTCAGATTGGAGTCTGAGACTTGCACAGGGTCCCCAGTCCAGTCTGGAATGCGATTGCTGCGTAAACATTCATCTTCAGAAGGAGCTGAAGCAAAATAAATTAGAGCAAATAAGAGAGAAGACATAAATGGAGATCTGCAGAGGACAGCCAAGGACTTCCCTGCAGCAGCTCGGGGTTTGGTAGCATTATTTGTAGCAATCCAGCCTTGTGTTGCCCCATAGGATGATAACTTGGTTTGCTTTTATTACTTTGAGGGCTTTGCCTGAAAGAATCAACAGGATTTTGGAAAGCTGTGAAAGCTTTGTTGCTGTTGTTGACTTTAATCATTGCAGTATAAATTTGTAATCCCCGGGGGAGCGTTTCTGTGCCATACCTTTCTGTATTTATTACTGAGAAAAAAGATTCTTAACTTACAGGTTATTATTTCTGTATTAGTCACCAAGTGCAGGATGGAACTAGACGTAAATTTAGCAAAGTCTTGTCTTTGAAGTGTAATAAATGTATTTCTGCTAGGTTTTATTAACCTTTCTCTCTTAATTAAAAAGATAACAGCAATGAGAAGGTGAGGTTGGTGCGCGTAGTTCACCTTTCTGGCATACGAGGTTGGGTAGCTGATTCTGGTTAGTTTTAAATTCCTCCGCAGATGCTTGTGGGATTCATCCCGTGCCTTCCCAGGTTTAATGAGGTGTTTGTCTCCGAGGGCGCGAGGACAGCCTGGGGAGGGATGTTTGTTTAGCCCTGTTTGTACTTCCCTGCTGCGCCACGCACTATTTGTGTTCCTCAAGGTTTCTCTCTGTGAAAATGAATCCGTTGCGATTACTTCTTCTCCGGATTTCTTATGTATCGTGAGGTTCTTGCTGCTTGCTAGGCTGCTTTGTGTACTCTGTAACGCTTTTGTTTGGTGTTACCAATTGCTGCGGACTTACCCAGGAGCACTTTGGTTCAGCAGCACGAGGAAGTAGCATGTGGGTTGTCGGAGCTGCTCCGTAGCATTTGGTTGTGCCAGAAATTGCTTGCATTGGCATCAGATACTGATTTCAGGGTTTATTGCCATGTCAGTTTAATCTGACAGTATCTCCTTAAGGCCTCTTTGAGTCCTCGACCAAAGCAAAGAAGTTTCTGTTCTTTAGAGGGGCTCAGTGATCGGTTTGGGTTTCAAATCTTTTTTTTTTTTTTTTTCCCCTAAATAAAAGCACAGTGCACGTTTTAGAAGGAATTCAGGGGTTTACAATCTACAAACGCTCAAAGCCAGTACATTTTTAAACCTGAGAAGTGCCAGCGTCTCTCAGTGAGAAGCTTCCAAGGCACTACCTCTTTAGCCAGCAACTCGTGGCTGCGTAAAGCATTCCCTCAGTCGGCCTGGAGCATGGGGAGCACTCCCACGGCACCCCTTAGGCGTTGGGTGCCCGTTAATTTTGATGTTCCACAACACTGTGAAAAATGCTATTAAATTTCAGTACCCGTAGAATATTTGAGAGAAGCTTCTTCTTCTAGCAGAAAGCAGTAATATTCTATCTTCTCCCTATATTTTCCCTTGTTCGAACTTCTTTTACCCGGGGAGCTGACTGTCTCTTTTGTGACCATGGGGGCACTGGCGTCTGAATTGCCATTTATTCACTGGGAGGGAAGGGAAGCAGGACGGGGCATTAACCACTGCAAAGACAAATAAACCTTAGTCTCAGTGTGGGAAATAAGTCTCTCTGAAAAATGTCCCTATTGAGCGCGCCTTCCAGATGGCCGTGCTCGCGGCTTAGCTGACTCCGCCGAAGGCGGCGTTGCACAGCAGTTGCTTTGAGAGCCTGGCCACTTGTTGGGGTGTCAGCATCCTGCAGAGAGTTTTGACAGCAGGATCAGGCCCCACTGTATGCAAAAGTCTAGTCCCTGCTGAAATTCGTGCTTTACAAATTGAAGCTTGTATTTAGAGGAACAAACGCTGTTTTCCTTTGGAGAGTTCCCTTTAACCACCGGTCTGATTAAAGCCACGGAGAACCTGCCTCCTTGCTTTCAGCTGGGCTGCAGAGCTCTAATCTCTGCAGCCCAGTGCCGAGGATCCATTTACGTGCTGGGAAGCTTCTGGTTTTGTTTTGTGTCTGCTTTGTGTGCTGCTGCGTCACGTGAAGCAGCAGCTCGGGACCCCAGCGCCCAAGGCTGCTGGCCCCGGGGCCGCCGGGGGCTGCAGGCAGGTTCGTGCGAGGTGCCCACCCTGCAGCCCTCAGGCTCTGTGCACCCTGGTGGTCCTCTCTGGCCGCCCTCCTCTTCCTTTATGCCTCTGGAGGGAAGCAGTCTGTTCCTTCCAAAAAATAAATTAACAAGTAACGCTACTTGAGCTGTGTGTGCTAAGGCGGAGCTGCCATGCTGGTTTGGCTGTGGAGCTTTTAGAAATAACATTCTAACACTTTTACGGCTGTTTATATTGCTTTAAAGTGCCTGATTTGTGACCAGTGGACAGTTTTATTGCCTTCTGTGAGCTTTGTTTCTGAGGCAGAATGGGTTTTATTACTTAACGGATACTGTTGATTTGGGGGGAAGAACCTCCATTGGATAGCATCCCACTAGAAGAAAACAATCCTTAAAAAAAAACAAAACAAAAAACAAAAAACTCTTATCTCTTGACCTTTAAGATTTTATGGCTAAGGGCATGTCCACCCCACACCCTGGGGCACAGGAGTGCCCAGGGACGTGAGCCACCAGTCACTGCCGTGCCGGGAAAAGTTCAGTTCAAATCTGAAAGCATTTAAGGTGTTCAGACACTAGGGAGGGAGCCTATAAGCTGCTGTAGTATTGCCCAAGAGGTTATTAGGTTTTTTTTTCCCCTTTTTCACCTCACCTTTAGATCTGGAGTCCCTGAAGACACAGAGAGCTTTTTCTTGATAGTTACAGTGGATTTTCGTGATGGCTGTCGCTATTGAGTCCCAGTTATTGTTCCTTTGCTCTTTTGCTTTCCACCACCAGACTATTTAAACAGATTTCCATGGTTCTGTTAAACAAGACCAACTTGTTCCTTTGTGTTTTCCCTCTTGGACTATTACTTTTGAAGAATTCCTTCTCAAGCTAAACCTTCCCTCTGGCAACCTGCGCAGGAGGCCCAGGACCTTAGGGTAATGGAAAATGTGTTCTTTTCTGTGTGACAGCTAGAGAAACTTGGCTTGTCTTAACGCTGGATACTGTGAACACTGAATCTCTGAAGTTTGTCAAAGCCTGTGTCCTTTGCAAGCACATGTTGACAGAAGAGGTGTCCCTTGTCAGGGTGGTGCAGTGGCACTGGGTGCTGGTTGCAGGCAGTGTTAGCTGCTACGTGCAGGTACGTTTGCATTTAACCCACGTGGCATCTTCTTTGGGCAGTTGCTTAATGTTGAGTGGAAGGCAATTGCTGTAGAAGCATAAGAACAAAATGTTGATGACACAGTTGCCGCCCAGCCTTCTCCTACGTTCTGTTATTTTAATCCTGAAATGTTGTGATTATCAAGGGCTTTTCTGTCTGCTGGGAAGCATCTCAAGGAGGGGTCGTTCTCTATGAACCTTTGCTATTTACAATACACCTCATTAGACCATGCTTAGAATTTAAATGAATTGGTTTAGAGCAATCAGTTACTGTAATTGCCCAGGGAGCAGCCCCGGTACTGCTGCTCCTCATACCCGAGGATCAAGACCCCAAGAAATCACCTCGCCACATCTTTTCTCTGGTAGTTTCAATTAGCTTAGGTTTTATATCGTGGGCTGAGCTTGCTGGGTTTACAATTAGTAAACTCAGCAGTACAAAAAAACAACTTGGACATCTGGCAAAGCAGTAAGTGTGGAGCCCTGAGCTTCACGTATCACGGGAACATCATGCTACTGCTAAATCCAGGGACAAAGCCTTGGATATAAAAAATCCCCACAAGGCAATTTCTACAGCCAGTTAAGATGCCAATATGTTTTACTGCAATTTACAGCATGTGCCATTTATGTGGAATGAGCAGGAGATTAGTGAAATGTGAATTAAGTTATGAAGCTGAAATAGAAGCAGATTTGTGATCTTGGAAAAAGTAGAAAAGAAATAAACTCCAGTTAGGAGCAGAAGTGATGTCAGGATCGTCACGCAGACCTCCATGGCTGTGACTGCCGGGTAGATTTTAAAAACATTTAAAAAAATGGGTAATTAGGAAGGTACTTGGAGGAGCAGAAGAGGAGCTCTGGTCTTCCACTTACCGTGGGGACATGAAATGATCATCTGGGGAAAAAAAATGGAACATTGGGAGTTGAAGGTTACCTGTGGGATTGCTGGATGGATTGATCGCCGCACTGACTCCCCTACAGCTGTTGGGTATCTCATTACTTCAGTAGCCAAATCAAAACACAGTGGAAGATCTCTCAGGAGATGCTGAGAAAAGATGAGATTCTTTGGTAATAGATGTTCGTGTCATTTAAAATGTGATTAATCTAATCATGGATTACCATGCAATCGTACAGTAGGAGTAATTTTTTAAAAATAAAAACAGTAAAGATACTCTGCATTAATGAAGACTTCCAAAACAGATATTCCAAATTTGCATTTATTTTCACTCAGAAAAAACCTTTTAGACACCAATTATCCATTTTTTCCTCTCCCCAGAAACTTGCTAACCTGTGCTGCCTCCCGAAGGAGGTGTACCTCTGTGGGGACGGGATGGCACGGGCCGGGGTGTTTTAGGCAAAAAGGGAATGGTTTGGGAGCTCCAGGCCACAGGGCTATGGTAGTGAGAGAAAGTTGTGTAAAAACAGCACACTCTTGTAAGTACAATTTGATAATCAGGCAGTGGTTTTCCACGCTAGTAATCTCATTATTGCTCCTGATGGGTTATGTTTTTCATTATGCATCATTTGCACTAGTCATGATTTACAAATGTCTATCACATCTCTACATGCAGAAATACCCTGTCCTTTGGCTGTGTGTGTTTGTGAGATGGCTTTGCAAGATGCTAAGAAGAGTGATCTCCCAACTACTGAAGTGATGAGATGTTTATTGAAAAAAATAAATAAATAAAAAAGGTGATGTCTCTCAGGAAGTACTCCAGGGCTGAAATCATTGGTTTGCTGACAGATTTAATGTGCTTCAAGGTTGTTAATGGAGAATTTCTTTTGTGTAGGACAACCTTGTCTTTTTGTCATCTGCTCTGACAGTCTTCCAGCCCTCCCTGCTTTAAGCACTGGCATTTATTAGGGCAGGAACGGACAGGTGAGAGCAAAGTCACAGCCTCACCTCCTGGTTCTGTGCACGGGATTCACACAAGCAGAAGCACGGATCTGTTGAAATGCTCATTTGTTTGGTGGGTTTTCTTTTGTTTGGTTGGTTTGTCTTGGTTCATGTTTTTGTGGCAGCAAGACAGCTGCTTCTGATGGGGAAGTTAGCAGGTATCTTGTAAGCTGCAAATGGAGGAACAATTTCTCAGTTGGGGCATATGTGACTCTGTGATCAAAAAGCTCGTGATGTCAGTGGAAACATTCCAGGGGCTGCTGCTGAGACCCTGCTTAGCAGACAACTTTTTCTCAGTGTTAAGCCAGCAGAGCCCCTGCAGAAGCAGAGGTGCTTGTTGCACCCTTGCAGAGTCAGTGGGCAAGCAGGTGAGCCCGCTGGCAAAAGGCTTTGCGCACACCGTGCCACCAGCACACCTCCCAACAGGCAGGATTCTTTCTTGGCTAACATTTCACGATGATCCTTATGGGTCCCTCCCAGCTCGGCATATTCTAGGGTTCTGTGGTTCACATTGAAATGGGAAAACCAGCCATATCAGTGCAGCAATAACCACGCTTGTCATAGATCCCCTTGGGCACTTTAAGGAAAAATAACACCAGCCTACGAAGATTTCTCCTCCTTTGATCTTATTTTTAATATTTTGCCTCATTGCTGGTTAGGCGTGATGCCAGGAGATTCAAGATTTTGGTTTCGGCAAATACGCGTGATGAGACAAGTGTCAGGATGGGCATGAACTTGTATGTAAATAGCTTTATATTGGTGTGACTATGCAGACACCAACCTATTTGCAGCTCCCTGATTTATCTCATTTGATGTCGATGAAGAATTACGGACACCAGTACAGCAGACTTGACCTTCTCAAGCCTGAAGAGCTGTAGGAAAATTAAATCATAAGAGCAATAAAGAAGCCATGTCAAAAGTGTGATGGCTTGAATTAAATGTTAATATGGATGATGAAGTTGAACTATACTTAACACAGTGTTGAACTATTTCAATTACTGACTTTTAGCTGGAATTAACCAGGAAGCCTTGCTTAGGATCGTGCACTATTTGTTCTACTCTTCAAATGCAGAAGTGTATGAAAACCCTCTAGTAACATCTCTGCCCTGAGATGGTGTTTGAAAGCTCTCCAGACAACTCAGGCAGTAGGTTAGTTTTTGCCATTTCTGTGGAAAAAATCAGTGGGATGGAAGTGCTTTGAAGAGCCAAAATATTCCAAAGGAAACCTAAACCATCCAGAAATGTAAAAAGAAATAAATAAATTTTAGGTCAAGTAATCAACTGAACTGCTCAATGAGTTATGCTGCAATTACTGCCATCTACCTAAATGAAGGACTTCGTTGTCCAAAGCTTCTCCTGCCTGTGCTGGAAAATGTAACACAGAGACACAGCAATCAAAGTCTTTCTTAATTTCCTTAGTTAAAAGAATTTGTTTTATATTTGTTTTTTACCATAGCTGCAACTCTGCTGCGTATAATTTATTTGCAATATTTGTATCCTGCAATTTGCTTGAAAGATCTATAATCTAAAGCTGTTGGAGAGCAGAGGGTTCATGCCCAGGGCCATGGGAGGCTGCAGAGACCAGGAACATGGAAGTAGTGATGGTTTAAACACTTGAACAGGATCTTCATTGGGAAAGCCATGGAGTTATTAAAAGAAAATATATATATATATTATTGTGAAGTTGTGACACAATACGTAGAAATTGGAAATTGTCAAATGGAAATTAGAGCGAGCCAAGCTTGCAATGCAGCAGCAGCATTGCGTTGTTTGTGGTAAAAATATAAAATAGTATGATGTATTATATAACCAGAAATAATATAACCAGATTTCTATAGGCTTCAAGGGTATAACAGATTTCTAATAGCCTGACAAAGGCAAGATTTTCATACTTGGTTTCTGCCCTGAGGTTTTTTTCTGTTGAGTTGCTGCATTAGTCCGATCGAAACAGGCTGTTAAAAAGGAGAAAGCCGTCCTGACATACCTGTAGGCAAACAACAAACCTCGTTTGCCTCAACAACGAGGTGTATGTGGTTAGCAATAGCAGGATAGACTTTTTAGTGTTTAAAAAATAGCAATCAAACCCAGAGGCATCTTGCCAAAAGGAAGGGAGACAGCGTGCAGGCTCTACAGAAAACCCTTTCACCATTCAGTAGTTGGAATTCCTTCTTCCAGTTTGATCTCAAGATAGAGCAGCATGGCAGCATGAGAACAATATTATGTCCAGGCTAAATATTCCTGTACTGCTCCACTGGAGCATTTTTGCTGGCAGAAAAATTAAAAAGTCAACTTTTGCCTACCTGTCAGAGAATAGCATGTGCTGTGCCAGAATCTGATGAGAAAGTAATCAGCGTTTTGTATGGATGCATTCATTGCTACGAATATGAAATTAGAGTACAATAGAAGTATAATTGGAATGCTGTGAAAGAAAGCGTGAGAGTTCCACCTTTTATAATTTGGTGGTAGACCAGATACTGTTACAGCCGTACGGTTTACTGAATTTTCTATTCTTGAGCTTATATTTGGATTGTGTCCTGAAGAATTCCGCTGTTCAGTTTTAATGTTATTTCTTACACTGAAGAGACTTTTGAATTCTCTTTAAAAGACTAAATTGTACACTTCTATTATTCAATATGTATGTGCTGTTGCTGAACAGTGTTACTAGCATTTCTGTAACATTTCAGAAACAACTGCAAAATTGATAGAATTTTGGGATAGATCCTCAAATGTCTCTTTTCAGAATTTGAGCAGCCAGTATTTACAGTGAATTCACTGCAAATAAATTATTTCTGTATTCTCCCCAAAGGCTTTATTACCTGAGTTTTTCATATTTGGCATTTTTGTTTGGACTTCCTGTTCAGCATTTCCAATACACTGAGGCAGAACCGTACTAGGATGTGCGTATTTCCTTGATGTGTATCCATCTCATCCAAGGACAGATTCCGACTTTCACTCTCCATTTCAGTCAGCTTCAGATTAGAAGAATCTCCCCTTAACTATACGTTCACCATGGGTATGAAAGACAGATTGAAAGTGTGAGTTATGGAAGGTACAGAAATCAGTTTGCAGAAACACAGAGAACCTAATTGATTTTGTTATTAATAATAACAGCGATAACAATAACAACGTATCTCCTGGATTTACAGTAGTTGCTTTCCTTGAAAGGTAGGTGACTCATGGCTTTTGAATGCTTGGGGTTGACAATGTTGTGAAAGTGGAACTAAAATAGTATTAAATAGAGACTGGGGTACAGTAATGTGGATAAATAATAGTAAATGACATTCTAATAACTCGGAATAATTTGCTGGAGTACTTTAAAATTCATATTCTCTTTTGAGAACTTAAATATATTAATTTAATCTGATAGCGGCTAGAAGTACTCAGCTGCTGAACCCATCTTGATTCCACTTAATAGCTGTCCGTGTAACTACATTGCCTTGCATTTTTCTGTATTTCTATTTTGAGAGCTGAACAAACACTGCATTATTTTATCAAAAATAATTCTGAGCCTGTTAGCAGCAAATAAAGGCCAAGCTATTACACCCTAACAGCATAAAAGAAAACTGTAACACAGGCTGATTAAATGGTGTGTGTTTAATTTTCCTTTCAACCAAACAAAGTCAAGGATGGCAGCTGCTGGAATTCACAGAAGACAAAATAGAGTGGGAGCTACATAGGCTGAAACAGTGATCCAGGGAAATTAAGGATGTGGTGGCTCTTAAGAGAAATTTGAACAAAGAACTGAAATACAGCATGAAGTAGGAAATTCTTGAAGAAAAAAAATGGCAAGATCACCATGAAAGCTCTTAGAAAGCTCTTATTTCTAATACTTATGTCCATATCATAAAACTTGAAACCTTGAAAGTTTCATTATGACCTGTTGGAGTATCATTGATCTAGCACATTGGTGGACCTTTTTTTCCTTTTTTTTTTCCTTTTTTTTTTTTTACTTCCTCAAACTGAAACGTGAGAATGAGCCTGGGCCCAGGTACATAGCACGCACAGGAGATCTGTAAATTTCTACAGTCAGATTATCCCTTAGAAATCCAAAGAAACTCAAAGCCACAACTTTATTAACTTTGAACTTGATAATTTATTTCATTTTGCTTTATTTCTTCCAATATAAAATGACTACATATCTTAGTCTTTACAGTATCAATCAATGAAGTAGAGCTTGATAAAAAGCTTATAGATGTTCCTGTCAATTTTTCACCTGACTTCAGCAGGCTCCTGTTAACTCCCATTGACACTCTGATTGCAATTATAAGTGTTGCAGGGCGGACCTTTTCTGCCCCCATCTCTCCTCTTTTCCTCAGTCTTTATCATGTTTGTGTATAAATGCACAAATAAACATTGAGGCTGGAAATTACTATTGGATGTAGACCAGCCAGGCAATTTTGAAAAATGCCAGTTCCCAGATCAACTCAAATATTTTCTCATTTTTCTCAAGCCACATAGAAAATCAGGGCTGACAGGCATTTCGTTATTTTCCCCATAGCAGGTAGCTGGTAGCTCCTGCTGTATTTTGAAAGTGCATAGATAAGGGTATAACCATAGTTGACACATACAGAAATTAGTTCTTCTCTAAGAATTCATCTTCCTTAAGCATTATTTCTCTCGTTCTAGAAAATGGACTGTACTACTTCCAAGTCTGAACCCCTGATGATGGCAGGTTTGGGTCTCAAGTTTATGACAGTCAGGTTAAAACTATTAAAAAGTTATTCTTGAAGAATGTCTTAATTGGAAAAACCATCTTGAGCATGTGAGCCCTCCTTCCCAACGGCTTTAGCACTGCTTTGTTTCCAGACGGCATGCAAGTTAACAAAAAACCTTTCTGTTTCTCCTCTTAAATTCTTCCTTCTTTGTGTCTAATACCATGGAGAAGCTTCTTGCTACTTTCAAATATGAATATTTAAAATAAGACTTGAAAAGGAAAAAGCAAGTGGCATTGTCTTGCAAATATCAAAGCCACTTATTTCTTCTACAGCCTGAAAAACTATCAGTTTTCTTAGTATTTTGTACCTGAGCAATATAATTCTTCAAAGATTTTAAGGGCTTATTTTCAACTTTTCGATCAGCGCTTTTACAAAAGTACATATGCTAAATATTGTTTCTTATTTCACAAGCCCATGTTATAAAGTCACACCTCTGGAATAAGGTATGTCAGAAACAAGTGCTTCAGAACAAAACAAACAAAAAAATCTTTATATGAAAGCCCATTGAAACCCTACTGGAAATGTGTTTTTTTACAATAAATGTAGATATAAGTCTTTTTTTAAAAAAAAAAAAAAAAAAAAGATGAAATTTCTGTGTTTCTTACTTGTGAATCTGCAGTATGCTGATTTGACTGGGCCTACTCAGATGCTTCAGTTAAGCATCTACTTCAGTGTTTCTCTGGACTGGACAGCAGGAGACAGACCAGAAATGTAGGGATCGGCTGCAATGCAGATACCTGCCTCTAGCCTTGTTCTGGGCTCATTCTCCTCTTAGGCAAAGCTCTCATCAAAGGTCAAGAGAGAAATCGGCATCAGTAAAGAGGAGAAAGGGACATACTTCTTCATTGCTTGACTCAGCTTTGCCTAATGACTCTTGCATTGGGGGGAAGCCATCACCCCATGACTGTTATATTCCATCCCAGAGCATTACATGAAAGCAGCCCACATTTAACTGAACTGTTCCTGTATTCTGCAGGCATCTGCTTCTCTTTGTTGTCATGTGAATGTGGGACTTACTCATTCAGGCTTTCATGTTAAAATCAATGGGGTTATTCACAAAAGCAAGTCTAAATACAGTTTGTTACCCGTGGTACAGCTTCACTGCTCAGAGTAACAGCCCAGTTCATCCCAAATGCTTTTATTCTCAAAGTGCATTAGCTGTGACACTAGTGCCCTGATCGCAGCCCTTCCTGTTCACTCGGTAGGATGCTGACACATTTGCAGTTACAACACTTGGATGTCACAGGAACTGGTGTTCTAAGGCTGTGCCTGTTTTGCAGGACTGCTGGGTTCCCTTTAGCTGCAAGATAAGATTTAAGATTATACCCTTCCTTTGAAAGCAAACTTAACTTGTATGGCAAGGGGGCAGCTGTGGCAGGCTCCAGCAGCTCCTCTGACCTATCACTATCAGCTGCTGCTGACGCTTATCTGATGGGAGAAAACATGTTGAGTTGCTCTGAGCTTTTAAAAACACAAACTTGTGTTTTGGTAGGCATTTGCTTTCCTTTGAAGCAGTAAGCTTACTTCATTGTTTGGAAAGGATCTTGGAGAAGGTCTCAAGAGGCAACCTTTTCTCATTTCAGTATGTGTAAGAATGTCTTTTCCCTTTCTTTAAAGGTGTGAGGTTTCAATTTTCTTCATATCACCAAGTTAGCTGAAATCTGTTCAATTCATTAATTCATCTTGCTAGTTCGTGAAGTCAGTGGGCATCCTTCCAGAGCAGCTTGCTCATCCCAAACACACTGGGGCACATACTGGTAGAGATTGTATTGAGCTTGATAAAAAGAAACTAAGTTTGTCAGGCTCCATACTTTCATTCTCCATCTATTTCATTCCTTTCACTGGAGCATGAACTGCTGGAGCCTGCTGAAAGAACCTGTGAAGCCTCCATGTGTGGCGCTGAAAGGGGCTGACCTGAGCCAAACGTCCTGACTCCAGTGGGTTGTCCAGGAAACTGGGGGGCATTCAAGTATCATCCCGTAACACTAAATAACTGGCTCTGGGGCAGCAGCCCCTCTGGTAGCCTCTCCAGTATTATGTGCCTAGCGTGGGTTGTGTGAATAGGCTCTTCACAGTCCTAGAGCAAGTGTGGCTGACAGCTAAGAACTGGGCTGTGATTTTCCTTGACTTGTAAGAAAAATGTTATAAATTGGTATGCTATCCCAACCTTCCTACATGCTGACTAAACCTAAGGAACAAAACCTAAACAAACAAAAAAGTTTTTTGGGAGGCACTGTCGGGACTATGAAGGAAGAAGACTTTACCAGATACTGTGAACGTTAGATCTATCAAGAAGAGAGAAGCTTTTCGTTGGAACATGCAAACAAATTAAGAGCTTAGGTAGCACTTTCCAGCTTTATCGATTCCAGGATGCTTGACAAAAGGGGTAGGTATAATTAGACCTGATTTACAGATGGAACAAGCAAGCAAAAAGTCAAATGGCTTGCAAAATAGCCAGAAAAGAGTTGGGCACTGAGGTAAAAAATGACTCAATATCCTTCTCGAAAAATTCACCTTGGATTGCTTTAGACTTGGCTCGTGCGAGTACATTTATTTTTAGGAAATGCGTGTGTTTAAAAAAGAAAAAAAAAATCAAACACTTCTTCTTTATTCCAATACACTATTAATTTCAGTCTGATTAGTTCTGTCAATCACTCTTCATTCTGTAAGGCCATGCAGTAAGGCAGTAGAGCGGCTTTGCTGATTTTTGGGAAAGCTTATCCAGCAGCTGCTGTGAGTAGGGTCATCAGTAGAACATCCCATTGCTCTTCGGGTGTCTGAATCAGAGTCTCTGTACTATGCTTTTTTTTCAGAGAAAGACAGGCCAGGCATGGCATTTATTAAAAAAAAAATATTTTTTTAAAAAAAAGGTTGGTCAGGTTTCCAGAGTCTGATGTTTGATCAAATATATATGAAGAACATGGAAATTGTGAAGGGTAGGTCCTGCCTAACTAACCTGATTTCCTTTTATGATAAGATCACCCGTATGGTGGACCAAGGGAAACCAGCTGATGTGATTTTTTTGGACTTCAGCAAGGCATTTGACACGGTTTCCCATAGGATCCTACTGGACAAAATGTCCACCATACAGCTAAATAAAAACATCATCCGATGGGTGAGCAATTGGCTAACGGGCAGGGCCCAAAGGGTCATGGTGAATGGGGCTGCGTCAGGCTGGCGGGCGGTCACCAGTGGGGTCCCTCAAGGCTCCATTTTAGGGCCGGTACTTTTCAATATTTTTATAAACGATCTGGATGTAGGAATAGAAGGTATTTTGAGCAAGTTTGCTGATGACACCAAACTTGGAGGAGTTGTGGACTCGGATGAGGGTGGAAAGGCCTTGCAGAGGGATCTGGATAGGTTGGAGAGCTGGGCGATCACCAACCGCATGAAGTTCAATAAGAGCAAGTGCCGGGTCCTGCACCTGGGACGGGGAAACCCTGGCTGCACGTACAGACTGGGCGATGAGACGCTGGAGAGCAGCCTAGAAGAGAGGGATCTGGGGGTCGTGGTAGACAGCAAGTTGAATATGAGCCAGCAGTGTGCCCTGGCAGCCAGGAGGGCCAACCGTGTCCTGGGGTGCATCAAGCACGGCATCGCTAGTAGGTCGAGGGAGGTGATTGTCCCGCTCTACTCTGCGCTGGTGCGGCCTCACCTCGAGTACTGTGTGCAGTTCTGGGCACCACAGTATAAAAAGGACGTGAAACTGTTGGAGAGTGTCCAGAGGAGGGCTATGAAGATGGTGAAAGGCCTGGAGGGGAAGGCGTACGAGGAACGGCTGAGGGCACTGGGCCTGTTCAGCCTGGAGAAGAGGAGGCTGAGGGGAGACCTCATCGCAGTCTACAACTTCCTCGTAAGAGGGTGTCGAGAGGCACGAGACCTTTTCTCCATTAACACCAGCGACAGGACCCGCGGGAACGGGGTTAAGCTGAGGCAGGGGAAGTTTAGGCTTGACATCAGGAGGGGGTTCTTCACTGAGAGAGTGGTTGCACACTGGAACAGACTCCCCAGGGAAGTGGTCACTGCAGCGAGCCTGACTGAGTTTAAGAAGCGATTGGACTGTGCACTTAGTCACATGGTCTGAACTTCTGGGTAGACCTGTGCGGTGTCAAGAGTTGGACTTGATGATCCTTAAGGGTCCCTTCCAACTCAGGATATTCTATGATTCTATGATTCTATGATTCCATTTTATTTAGGGCTGCAAGATAAAAGCCATTCCTGATTGAATTGTAACCTTCCTAATTGTGCTGACTGTTGAAAAACTTTAAGAAAGTAAATTTGTGACCTTAAAATATATTTACTAAAGATTCCAGCAAAATGATAGGCTATAGCAACTGGTTTGGGGACAGGATTAAGTTTGCATGTGTCAAATGTCCTAACTTTCTACAATTTAAATTTTCTCCAGCACTCAAAAGGTCAGATATTGGGGTAGAGTACATCAAGTATGATCTACAGGTTTCTGTCTATCCTGTGAGCTCCCTACCACTCCGGAGATTTCTACCTGTTCGGTAGCCTGGTTTAAAAAATAGATTAGAAACATGATAAGCCAAAAATAAATTTCTTCTGGGAATTCTGCCCAGAACTTTGCTCTGTAATACCTCCATTCACCATTTGTTATATTGGGCACTGCATTTTTCCAAGGGAAGGTAAGGCTGTGCTTTTCTTCCTGCCCAAATAATAGGTTTCCCCATGTTGCATTTAGCCCTCTTTCAAAACCTATTGTTGTTCCCTTCCTCCAGGAAACTGTTATGAGACAGGATTAAAAGCAAAACCGCTTCTTGATGAAAAAAAAAAATGATATTTAAAAACTTCCTGAGGTTTATTCCCTGTCTGCTCTTGCTTGTACTTGCACAATGAATAGCTCCTCTCAACCAGTCCTGCAGAAAGGGGCAGATGCCATGAGCATCATTACAGCGTGTTGATTCAAAACAGATCGTGGTGTCAATATAAATTGGCAACAAAACACAATATTCTTGAAGGATTCCAGATTGCCACGAGGGATGAATTGAAGTCCTTTTTTTTTCAAAAAGCAGAGGAGCAAGCTTAAAAACAAACATACAAAACAAAACCAACCACCCAACCAAAAAACCCACGACCAAAACTGACTTATTGAAATATCTAAATGGAATGGAAAATATGCGAAAGAGAAGGGGGAAAGAAGGGTCCCCAGATGCCTTGGACCCCTCATTGTTCCCACTTTACAGTCTCACGTAGGGTTGCACATGGCCCTGTGTTATTGCTATTTTGGGCAGTCATTAATACAAGTATTCAGGCTGACACCAGGCACTGTTGATCTATTATGTGCGAGAGTTTTATGTGGTTGTTTTGTTTGTGTGGTAGAAGTCGCCCATTTTGCTGGGTTTGATGGTTCAGAGTCATTGTCATGTCAGGTAACCGTGTTACCAAGGCTCTGCTGGGAAAATAATATTTCAGAGCCTTGGAAAAGTTTTTCAAAGCACTACTGGGATTCAGTTTTCTATTAAAAGTCTCTGTTGAAAAGTTAAATGTAATAGAAAATTACAGAAAGGTTCCACAGACCTTAGAGTTATAAGAAAGGAAGAAAATACCAAGCATTTTCTCACTTGCTATAAAAGAAGGGGATAACGTTGTGTATTGCACACACACCGCAGGGGATGGAAGCACAGTGCGCTGCATCAGCCGTTGGGTCTAGTTATGTACAGTAATAAGGGTGGACCCAAGCAGTGCAATCAGTGTGGAAGTGATGTGAGGCTCTGACCTGGGGCAAGCAGGGCCAACTGAAGCCATAATTTCTCACCAGCTGGGAATTTGCTCCAGGGTTTTCTCTACAGGCTGCACTCAGGAGTCACGTACACCTCTGCAGAACGGAGATTGTCACCTTTGTAAATCTTCAAAGGATACTTGAATGTTTTGGAGACCTAAGACACTGAACTTCTGCCTCCAGCATCCTCCGCTACGTAATCATGCAAAAAAAGGGAAAGCCTTAACTCTGTTCCTATTAGAGCAATGAGCTTATATGCTTCATCCCTTCAGAGTCTATTTAGCTCTGTAAGTATGGACTTTATTTCTCTTTCTAAAAATGATTTAAGGGAAAAAAGAAAAAAAAAGACTTAAGCTGTGCTAACACTGTAAGTGAGGCAAGAGCTGTTGATGGGAAAATAAGAAAAATGAAATTTGGCATGCTTTGACTTAACGGAGGTAGGAGGAGAAGAAGGAAATTGAAATGCTGAAATTCAATGTTTTATGCCCTCTGTTATCACAAGAGACGTCCGTCCTTAGTGTTTGTTTCCCAGTAAAAGAGAACAGAAGGAGAAGGAAGGAACGTGAGAAATGCAAAGCATTAATGCTTTGTACTGTAAAGGACAAGACCAGTGTGGTAGAGCTGAATCATGGATAGTGTTGGAAGTTAGGGTGATGCTGTCTCTGCTTGATCCTGCAGCCTGTTGCACAGAGGAAGTGGTGTGCATTTCTGCATAACCAATTTTAGCAGCATCAGGAATTTAATTGCATCTCATTCACTGATGGGCTGATCTAAACTCTTTAAATCCTTTCAGCTTTAGACTAAACCCTGGCATCATAAATCTTCCTACATTTGCTGCTTTCTCGGCCGATCTTCCTGTCTCCTGCTCCTTGCTGGCAGTTGATCATTGCTGAAATTGGCTTTGTACTGCAAATACAACTTCCTACCTTAGCTAGAAAGACAAAACAGTCTTTCAGAAATGCAGAGGTCTTCCAGAGCAAAGGCTACATCTTAAATCATTTAGTGTATTTAAATGCCACGTTAAACTGTCTATAAATTAGTTTTCACAGTGGTCCAACATTACAGCTCACTGGTTTGTCATGTCACAAGGTCTGTCCGCCTCTCACTAATCCTTTCTGTGGGCAAATACCTCACAGAGTTTGATTTATTTGATAAGTCTAATGAACAACAACAACAAAAAAGAACAAAATCAACCTCCTGCATATGGCTAGGCTGCTTTTAAAATATCAGAAAATGACAAGATCTACTACCACTGAAATATTTTAGCAAAGCTCTTACATTCTGTCTTGAAGTTGGTGCCCACAGGTAAGAAGCATCTTTATACGAACTGGATTTTAAAACCCATAGTGTCAAATAATGTTTTAGGGAAGTATCATAGAGGATATTCCCTCTTTTATTTTCAGAATATTCCTCTCCCAACTTTGTACATTGTGACTATTTGTTTTCCCAAGGATGTGTTGGAAAGGATCCAACTGGATAAAGTGTACCCTAAGTGCCGTAATCTTGTGTGCATGAAGTATTTTTAATTCCCTTTTCAAAAAGCATTAGACTTTATGACCTTTCAGAAATATTTTTGTCAGCCCCTGGAGTGCATAGTTTTGCTCAGTCAAATACTCTGCTGGGTTTCCTCAGGAAATTTGACAAAGCATGGTCCACAAAACCTGTCCTGGACTTTCCACAGCATTTTTCGTCCTCTGTGCACTCTCTTGGACTGCAGCCTGTTTGCCACATCCATTTGCTCCACTTTCCACAGCTAAAAGGTGATTTTTAGAATTAACCAGCTGCTTGAGTAGTTTATACACACAGGGATATGTTTTATTTTCCACTGCTTTGAAGGCTGTTTTATCCTTCAGGTTGGAAAGCCTTTTATCTAAATGAAACAGCCTTAAATTGTTGGATGTAGTTCATTAAATTCTTGGATAACTAGAAGTCTCTCTGGCACTTAACAAGTGATATTAGGAAGAAAAGTGCTGATCCTCCTTCTAAATGTAAGGAATTTAATTCTTTGCAAACTGGCATGATACGAACAGGGCACGTTTAAAAATAATTAATAGCTGTTAAACCGTCTGTGCCAATTTTTCACTCTTTCCCAACTACTGTATATTCAGGGTAGCATCTTTGAAGTGAGGAGAGTTGTTAGGGATGTAAGTTAAAGCAGAATTTCAGTTATCTCTTAATTTCAGTTCATCATCTGTTATGTGTGCTCAGACATGGATTTTCATAGTTTTCACGGTAGCTTTTAAGGTGGTAAATATCCTTTGGCTCCTTGAACTTTCATGAAGTGATGTTTAATTATTTCTGCTTTGGGAAAGGATAATCAGTGAATGTCAAAGATGCAACTGTATTTTTAACTGAAGATCTGTTCACTGAGTATTATCTGCTTTTTTAAGATTAACAAACATTGCCCCTACTGGTTTTTCTCTGAACCATAAGAAAAACTAATAGAAATGGAGAAATGTTAAGTTGGGCATTATTGCTGATGCTGCTTTAAATAGTCGTCTTAGTTAATGTTCCATGTCTGTATAAGCAGAGACATGTATTTATGAGCAAATTTTGGTTCAGTTCTATAACATATGCAAATAATTCAGATGCACAAAGTTGTTCACTGTACCAAAGTCTCTGCAGCTGGATTTTTATTCTTGTAGACTTCATGAGATACAATCCATTTTCTTTTGGGGCCATTTTCCATCATCCTTATTCTCCGGAATATTTCCATCATCCTCATATTGTTGTACTGTTTGGCTGCTCACAAGCACGTAGTACTCAGGATTTCCATCAGGACTGTTCCCCAGGTTGATGTCTTATATACATCTTAGTCCAATCTTAAATCGACCCATCCATACTGTTTTATATCCCTTTTGCGGATTCCTTCTCAGTGCCATAGAGAACAAAACATACTGCTTAAAATAATGTCCATGACATCCCTGCAGAACTTCTTTCTGCAGCAGCTCACCAAAGACATGAGGCTTGGGATGTTCTTTTCCCAGCAGTGATTGAACATATTTCCTGTACTTTCAAAGGTAGTAAAATTAATTTAACATGCAACCACACAAATCCAGATTCTGTATTTATTTATTGTTTTCTCTGTCTCTACTTGATACACGCAGCCAAAAACCACGCTTGTAGTTCTTACTCATACTCCTAGTAGACTGCACTGTTTTTTCAGTAGTCATGTTGTCTTCTAAAACAGAAATCTGTTTCTACTCTTTTTCTGTTACTGATTTATATAATAAGTTAAAATCTATTTACAAAAATTGCCCTCTCTGGAATAAAATGAAGCAGACCAACTTTTAAAAGATCTTAAATAGTTTCTGTTTCGATTATAGATTACTACAGAAACTTTGCCATCTGAAGCATAGGCCTCTGCTGTATGAATTGCTTTTCAGCTGATACTGTGGTAGTAGTTAGGATTTCAATGTCCAGGTATCGCTGAGGTAATGAGTGCTCCCTGGCCCTTGTGGTACCCTGGCTCAGATGCCTGCTGAGCTGGATGGTGACCATGAGCAGGAGCAGCCCTACTGAGATCTCCAGGAAATAGGATTATCCATGCTAACTAATTTTGCACTGGTTTTCAAATTGCAAGGGTCTGTGAATGCATCTTTGCTTCCGAATTATTGTTACTGGAACGTAATAAAATAAGTGAAGGTTTTGGGACAAATGGCAGGGCAAGAGAACTTGTCTGTGGCAGTCAGTAGCAAAATAGGTGTGCCAGTGTGAGTCCCTTGTTGTAAGCTCACTGTCTGTTTCGTGAAAGCTGAGCATCTGGTACTGTCCAGGATAGGAAAAAAAAATAAAACGATTGGAGCTTTAGCAGGAGCAGTTTATGCTTTTATTCCAGCAAGTCTCAATGCCATTCCTTACGGTTTCACCAGGGCAGAATCTGTTGCTGCATCATTGAATTTGTTTGCTATACTACTAATGAGTTTCCTAGAATTAAATGGCAGGGGGTTTGGAACTAGGTGATCTTTAAGGTCCCTTCCAACCCAAGCCGTTCTATGATTCTATGAAATATTTAAGGATGATGGGAATAGTGGATGTTCACAGCAATTAAAATCAGGTAAATTGAAACCTTTACTGGTATACATCCCACATGACTTGGTAATTAAAGAAAAAACATATAGCAACTATTATAACCTAGAGTTCTCTCACTGACAGTAGCAAAATATGTCTCACAAGCAGGTAAGATGGAACAAAATAATGCTAGCATGGCCGAGCAGGATATCTCGTTCTTTTATATTTGATGCATGTAACAGAAATGTTGCAATAACAACCAGCTCCTTAGTCAGATGTTTTCAATTACAGCTTTCTGTATTTCATCTGTTATTTTTATACACGTTGGGTAGTCAGTGCATTCAGCATTACAGACCCTCTGGATGTATATATTTCCACCAGCTAAAAAATACATTAAAATGCAAGCTCCAGCCCTTATGGAGCACTCAAAAAAGCATAGTGGGCATTCATGCAGTTCTTCTCATTCAGCTGGTTCCAAGTAATTTAGATTTTTGCAAATGCTGTATAAATATATAGATGATTGTAGCTTTACCTCTGCAGTAACCCTATTAAAATAACTCTTCACAGTGATTCAGAATTGGAAGAACAATACCTTATGAGATTTATAGATAAATCGAAATTAAGCTATTGTTCCAACTATTTTTGCTTATGCGTGCTATGTGAGCTGCAATCATTTGATTTCAACACTTTTTATAATTCCAATACTCTAACGTAGACCCAAGAAAATGAATTAACAGAAGGAACCTGAAGATGAGAGAAGATTCTTTTCTCAGCTCTCTTCATCTCTTCCTTTAAAATTATATTGAAGAAAACCTCAAAGTACTGTAAGAAGGGAAAAACACTGAAAAGAAAGTGCTTTGAGGTCATTTTTAAAATAATGAACTGTCTGCAGCTAATAGAAATGGATAAAAATATTAGTGAGTTAGAAAACATCTAAAGGAAGACTGTGCATGGTAGTACCTTTCTTCTACGTGTTTTACTTTTTTTAAGTTGTCATTTAAACTAAGATGTACACTGAGATATAAAGTGCTTTCATGTTTATCACAACCACATCAAAAAGGATTGAGAAATACCACACAGAGTCCAGTTGTAATGCGCTAGTTTGTGTTCACATTTGATTTGTGTTAGGGTGCGGAATCTTGCGCCCAATTTAAAACTGGCATACTGTGAAACTAAAACTCTGAGAAAAATGGGTATCAGAAAGGAGAACCAAACACGCCTGCAGGCCAAGTGTTTGTGTAATGTTCTGTCATGAAAACCAGAGAGCACCAGGAGAGCTGGGCGATAGTCTAGGAGTGTTCCACCTATTAACTAGACAGATGGCCAACTGAAGACCAGTTTAGATTGTTTAGAGTAATTTTTAAAGAAACATCCGTTGTACACGCTGACATAATTTGCACAAGAACGATAATCTGAAGCAAGGGCTTGGATGTTTAAACAAAACATTGGCTTTATTTCTGTGCATAGCTGTCTATGGAGATACCATGCGATACTTGGAATGCATTCTGGAGCCCTAGAAATGCAAAATAGCTTCATATAAGAAGTGATGGTGGATATTGTGGTAATTTATTGATCTGGTATATATTTGCTACATGAATGAAGACTTTTTTTTTTAACAACAACAACAAAAAAAACAGTACACTTGTTTATTTTTACTGGACTAAACATATTTCTAGTTTAATGATAACAAATGTGGTAAAAACGACTTGATCTCATGAATGAATATGTTTAAATATCAAACTTATTGTGAATTCCGTGTGATAAAGAAAATAGAGTTTAGAGAACACTGTTTTGAGTATCTTTGATGTAGTAATTGGAGTATATTCATTTCACATGATTGTCATTAAAGAAGACAGACAAAATCCTTTCATCGAGTTTTGTAGGTGTGTTTCCCACGTATGGACATTCTGTCTAGTCAGTGAAAGGCATTGCTGAAAGATAAACTAGTGAAAGTTTTGACTTTGGTCCTAACAAAGGAAGGAGAGAGAAGAAACATATTTTTCTTTGAAAGATGAGTCTGTCAATCCTCTTGCTTGAAAGTTTTCAGTCCCGCACTGTTGCTAGGGGATGTGTGACAGGGAGGGTATCTGAACCAGCTTTGAAATGTGTATTGGGGTTGGTAATGGTAAATTTAATTTAGTTGGCAAGAATATTTTGCTCCTGAGGGCCATACCGTTGCACCGCGGCAATTCAGAGCTTCCTAAGAGGCAACACAGATGTCTGATCACTTTGTATGGAGAGATTTGGTGCATGCACCCTCCAAAAGGTAGAAGTTTCCTTAAACCACTCACACCTGTGTCTCGTGTGCTCAGGAGGGAAAGAAAAGGCTGCCAGGTAGGTATTTTGGTCCTTGCTGAGAGAGGGGGATCAGCTGCTCACCTAGTGCTTAAAGCGTTAAGATCTGGTATTTAGGAATCTGGGTCAAATATACAAACTGTATATTCTATATATATATGCATATACATTTTTGTTGATAAACGCTCTGTGATAAGGCATTCCTGAAGATAAGGCTTGGTTCTATTTGAAGGAAACGTGGGAGTTTTGCCTTGGACAGTCACAATGTAAGGTCCCATTTTAACAAGATTCTTTGTTTAATTAAGCACAAAATTGAATATTTCTTAGAAAACTCTTTGCATATGTATCTATCTAATTAAGCTTCTTTTTCCCCCATCTTCCCCTCCCCTGGGATACATAAAGAGCTAGAAAAGTAAAATTCAGTTTTGATTGCTTGGAAATCTTACTGGAACTAACATGAAAGTCATTGCAAATCTTGCTTCAAACCTTTTCCACTCTTGAAGTTATTAGGGTACAAATAAAACAATTTGGGATTGTGGAAAGCTTTAGAGTCTAAGCAATATCGTAATACAGAACATGTAGTATAGTTTACAAATATTACAACCCTGATTTACCAACAGAAACTTTTGTTTCATTACATACAGTGCTTCAAAGTGAGGATGATGCTATATTTTTAGTGCCAGAACCAGAAACTGTTTGGAAATCACAAGTCAGATTGACAGAAGTCATGCAAATAGCTGACTTACGCTGAGGCTGTTTATAGAGTTTGGTGGGTAGTGTTTCTAGGCATCTATTTTTTGAAGGCTTTGGGATCCCTCTCATAGCTTCAGTAGGACTCAAGTATTTATTGACATCCTAAAGATGATGTTTTAATGCATGAGATGCAGAAGAAAATTATTTTGGTTGGTTGTTGTTTGTGGGCAAGGAATGTATGACATTTTGCATGCACAGGACAGTGTGCTGGGTAGATGATGCAGTACATACTGTGTGAGTGATTTAGTCTATATGCAGTATAGACTATAGACCATACAAAAAAAAAGTAGTACCAAGACAGTGGGAAATGGAACAGCAAATAATACTGTTACTGCTGTTCAACTCAGGCTGTGGTAGAAATGCCATGTGGTATTTTTTTTTTTTATAATCACTCATTTAGATTGAAGAGCCCTATTTTACAATGCAAACAAACACCAGAAAAAATATAAAAAAATCCTGCAGTACTTGAATTGCACAATTGTTCAGCAACCCAGGAGTTCTGGCTGAGTCTTCTGATAGCCATCCAGTTTGGCCATCGCAGCGTCCGTAACTATTAAGAGGAAGGTCTTTAGCACCTGACAGGTTCTGTCGCTGCTTAATGTCCTTCTGAGATCAGCCAGCTGCTCCCAGAAACGCTGCTGCTGCTCCGAGAAGCATGAGGAACACAAGGTGTTGCAGTGCGTCCGAGGTGAGGCTTTGGCTGCCCTGCTGGCCCTTGGAGGGTTCAGATCAGCACTTGGGAGCCACTAAATGCAGACACCTGTTTTCTGTTCCGTGACAGCAGACAAATCGAATCCAAAAGCCTTTTGGTTTGTAGAAGGTGGGAGATAGCTGGATAACGTGCGTGGGTTGTCAGAGGGAAGCTGGGTCGCAGCTGCTTTCTACAAGAAGTGGCTGTGAATCCTTGCTATGTGAGCCTCGAATACCGGGCACGTTGCAAGGGGAGCTGCAGCAGCAGAGCTCCCAGGCTGGTGTCCACAGAGCCCCTGTGCAGGGCTGCCAGTTCTCCTGTGTTTCTTTGTCCCAAAGGAAATCTCGTGAAATGTTTCATACATCGGTTATAAGGGTGGAGATCTGTAAAAACTGTACAGCAGCATTTTACATGTATGTACGGTCATGTACTTAAAAAAAAAAAAAAAGGCAGCACATATTTTCTCAGACAGATGGTGTGTTGCAACTGTTCCTGAAACAAGTTGAAAGAGATGGTGATCCTATTAAAAGATGTGCAGCATTTGCTGTATGTGCAGAGCACACAGTAATTGAAATTTAAGCGTTGAGCTACATTTTAATAACACCAGCCACAGCTGAAAGCAGTCTTTGCAGGGGTTGTCATTAATGTGTCGTTGTCATTAAACTCCTTAAGTTTACGTTATTTTTATAATTTCCACTGAAAGAAAATAAAATGGGATAAAGTTTTGGAAGTCTGATTGAAATCTATTTTTATCTGTCTGTATACAGGATTCTGGTTTCTAACAAATCACCTTTATTCAGTCTTCGCTCATAAATCTGATAGAAATTCCATAAGCCTTTCTTTCATATTTGTCTAATTTTTCTTCCTCTTTTTCTTTTGGATTGTTTTAAGGTAATTTTTCTTTGGATGGGTTTGTCAAGACAGCAGAATGAGATAGGGAGGGTTGTTTTTTTATGGTTTTGTTTGTTTGTTTGTTTGTTTGTTTTTAATGTGTGTGTTTGTTTGTTTCCTTTTAAGCCAAAGGAGCAGGTAGTCTTCTGCCCACCTATTGCCTCCGTTTGGGGTGGGTAGTGTGGTTTTGAATGGATTCTAAAGCCCTTTGTGCTGCCAGAGCCGTCCTTGTCACCTCTTCTGTACTCTCCTGCTAACAGTTGACATCTCCCCCTGGGAATGTCAGCCCTTTAGCCACACTGACTTTTCTGGCCTGGCTTCAGGGCCAGTCTTCAGGCAGCCATGGTCCTTGAGCTGGACTTCTGCTGGACTTCAGCTGCAGGGAAGAAGCAAGCTGGCATCGAGAGCTTTTGATTTAAAGCGACGGAAGATGATGCTTTGCAGCACAATGATTTGATGTTTTCTGGCAAACAGAAGTTGTATGACTTATGCGGGCATTGTCTGTAGTCTGCTGCTATTGAGCATCCCATGGATGATAGGGCTTCAGTAGCTCAGGTGTTCCAAAAGTAACTATAATCAATATTTAATAGGCATCACTCTTCTGAATGTCTCTGAGAGAGCTCAAAATGTTCATAATGAGGCCCCAGTTAAGCAAAAACTTACTCTGAAAACCAATCTGCCTGCTCATGAGCCAGTATATTAAATGCAGCTGCAAACAGCAGCAGACTTTGTCTCATTCTTCAAAATAGAATTATCAAAACCAAAATAATCCAATTTATATAAAATAAGCTAAATTTGGTCTCGCTGCCTTTTTTTTTTTTTTTTTTTCATGTGCTTTCCTACCAGCCCAGGATCTTCATCTCAGCAGGAAAACCTGCTGACATTTTTAAAAAGGGCTTTGGTTCACAGAGCTTTGATAGTCTTCAAGTTGTTGATAAAGGCTATTTTGCTCATCTCTGATTTTGCTTGTTAACTACAAGCATTTGTAGTTAACTGAGGTAATAAGGGAGCAGACCTGTTCACGAGGGATGTGAAGAGCTGCCAGAGTGCTTTGGTACCTAAAGCTTAGATCTGAAGCTCTCAAAGACTGAATAATGTGACCCAGATCGTCACTTAAGGACTAAGCTGTCACTGACAAGCGAAGTGCTGCTGGCACCCTTCAAAGGCAAATACACCCATGGCAGGGGTCAAAAAGGGCCAGAATTCTGTTAGTATGAAGGTTATTCTCTTTCAGTGAACCCATACATACAGGTAATATCTATTTTAAGTCTATGGAGCATATTGCATGTTATGCTGGAGTGCTTCAGGATGCACAGTGGATGCCCTTTATGAATAGGTGCTGTATGGTAGCCAGATAACTCATTGCTATAAGGGATCGTGTGCTTCAAACTTTGTAGAGAAGTCTTAAATGGAATAGAAGAATACTCATCCAAACAATCCAACCCAAGAAGAATGTTCTGTCAGATTTCTTGGCTTTAAAACCTGGAGGAAAATCCTGTGATTTGGAAGACCAGCTTCGTACTTGTATTGCCTGATTGGCCACTTACTGTGCACTTCTAAAACCCTCACTGAGCCAGTCCCAAATATCTTCTTTTTGATGATTTTGCTTTGAAAAATAAATCATCCCATTTCAAATATCTTTTTTACTCTGTGATGTATGACTAATGCATATCTTAGACTAACTAGAGGATGATCCATCATAGATGCATCTTATAGTTGACTATAAATATGAAGGGAAAAGGTTATCTTCTTTCTTCTTTCGTTGTTGCAATTGCGTTCATCACCAGCAGTGAAACTGAGCAATAGATTCAGCCAGGGAAAGGAAGAAAGGAATGACAAATATGTGAAAGAGAATAAAAACAGGTAGACAATCCTGTTTCAGTTCAGAAAGAATGACGCACTTCCCAGCCAGCCACTTTAGTAGAAATATTTATCAGTCTGATTTGGGGTTGAAAAAAACAGATCAAGAAGGAGATGAGCTCTCATTTTCTATAGGAATTAGAGTGCTTTATAACATTCAGCTATAACATTCCGAAAGGAACCCAGCTAGTAATACACCATCGCTAACTTAGTATCTTCAGGGCATCTCTCCATCTCTTCTCCAAGATGCAAATGAATACAATTTCTTTATCGGTCTTCAAATCCCCATCACCAGAACACAACTACTGCTTTTATATCCCTCTTCTGCTTTTCTCTTATGTGAAAGCCTCTCATTAACTTGTTTACCCGTGAAATCTTTTTCTCAGAGCACAATTGTATTCCTTCTTTACAGAACCCTCAAATAGGATTATTCTATCTGTTTTCCTACAACACTTGCCATCGTACCCTCTATTTAAGGAAGCTCAGCATTTTATGATGGACAGCCTTGAAGCTTCTTTCCAGTTAATATACCATTCTTCTCCCAAACCTTGTGAAATACTTGGTGAACGTATGTGTAACGCCATTGCCTTGTTTAGACTGAGGCCTTGTGGATATACAATTTCCTGTGAGAATCATGAGAAATGGTCCTTCTTATCATCTTAATCTTATCATCTGGTTCCACAAAATTTAATTTGTGTTAGTTGAGATTCCAATCGTTATTCAGAAGTTACTAAGTATTAAGAAGTACCATAAATAGCAGACTTAAATGCAGACTGCAGAGGGGAAAAGGTTCATGAGAATGAAGTGCAACCTGCAGTATATATTTGTTACAGTTTTGGAATCATTTGATCTCTACACAGAATCTGTTTTTGGATTGGTGAAAAAAATCAGTGTAATCCCATGATGATACAATTTGCTGGCTATTTTTTAATATTTATACCAGACTGAAAAATCTTGCAATATAGGAAACCTGAGCTTTCAAATTATACTGGCCCTATTAATGGATTGACTTCAGTCGTGCAGGGCTGCTTTTCATCTGCCTTTGCCTTTATAAACTGTATCTTGAGAGCAAGCACCAACCAGTTTTCTTAGCTTGAAAAACACCAAGTGCATTGCCTGGAAATGCTGCAGTCTAATCTGTTAGAAATTTGTAAACTACAGAATAACCTGAAATTAGTTCTCACATACTTAACCTACCAATGAAGTTGAACTTCAGGTTTTTATTAGCTAATAAAACTCAGTGAATTTATCTGTCCCTCACAGGAATGTTATATAGTCATTTTTATATTGGATATATACCTGAAGAAAGACTGACAACTAAAAATAATTGGAAGAGGTCTCACAGTTTAAATAACGCATGGGGTTTGGGGCCTGAAGAAGGAGGAGGGCATCTGCAAAATTTACACTGTTCATTTCTTAATAGTTAAGGCAACTAATTCTAGGCAGTCTTCTTGTTTTGTTATGAAAAACGAAGTTCTCCTCTATTGAGCTTTATCTAAAATGAAATGAAATTACGAAGAATCATTCTGCTGAGGCCGGTAATCTTTGGACAGAAGGTGTAAATTCAACAAGCAAAACAGTTTGTGTGCTTAAGAGACAAAAGAGCTGAAAAAGAGAATGGTGCTGATATTAACTGGACAGCTTTTCATATGTACTGCCCTAATATGGGCCTTGGAGGCTTTGAACGGTTTACAGAAGTGATTCTTTTAATTATTATGAATTAATAACTTTAACGATTTTAACGAAGAATTAACCAGATCAGAATCTGTTATGAACATGTTTAAAATGCTGAAAATAGCACAAGTTTTCAAAACTAAAGGATTTGCAGAAATCCTTTAACAATTTTACAATATGGTTTCTTGCAGGATCCAAAACTGCGTGAACTATTGGATACTGGGAACCTTGGAGGTCGACTGGAAAATCGAATGATAACCGTCGTCTATGGTCCAGACCTGGTCAATATATCATACTTGAATTTGGTGGCATTTCAAGAGGATATAGCAAAGGTAATACATGTTTATCCATGTTGCATAAAATTAATGTTTTTGAAGTATTCCTTTGAGGTATGGATGCATAAGATAAAAGTGGAGATTACTATAAAATGAACCTCAGTTCTGCTATAGAGCTGTGCTGTTCAGTATGAAAGAAGAAATGTGAAAGAAGAAATGTCATTATTTTCTGGGAATATATTCAGTAAATTTTATGTGACAGATGTGCATGTTCATCTTCAGAACATTGCTTGTTACTGTCTTCGTAAAGCCCAAATAAGCTCTGTGAAAATAATCGTATTCACAAATTTTTATTCCACTATAAGAAATATATTGTGACTCTCTCAACGCATATTGATATCTTTCAGTAGTTATCACCACCCTTTTATGCTTGTTCTAAGTGTGTGCAAATTATGGACAATATCCAAGTGTAAACTTGTGGCTAACCTGTGTCAGAGCAGGGGAATCTACAGACCTAACTTGCATACACATACATGCCAGCGAACAGACACCTAATATAATATGTGCATGCCACTTTCTGTTGGTCTTCAACAGTTAGTTTTAAGCTTGCATTTGGCCTTGTTGATAATCCCTGAAAAGAATTGTGATGTAAATGACATTACCTTTGCAAGTACTTTTTCCATGCAGGCAGGCAGTACCTTCGTTTCCGTCCAACAAGCCACAGTAAACACAGTTCTGTGCAACAAGCATGTTGCAGTTGATATTAGTATGCGTTTATTCTTTTCCTTCTTTCACCTTCTATACAACCTAATTGTGCTTAATAAGGTGCAAGCTCTTTGATTTATCTGTCACAAATTGGCATTCAAGGGCAGCTCCTCTTTCCAGTTCCATTCAAGTAGGTGGACTCTGGTAGCCTCCAACTGACCATGAACAGAACAACAGTTCCATTTGCATCCTTGAGTCCATTAGATTGCCCTAAAAAGATAATTTCTTCATAGACTGTGGCTATTTGACAACAGTAAAGTGTTACTCTGTTGTCTCACAGGCACCAGAAAATGGAAGACCAAGTGAAAAAGGGCTTAGGATGGAAGCCTTAACCTCAGTGGGTTTATTTTTGTTTGCCAGGTTTCTGCTTCTGCTAATTTTTGTTAGCCAGTTGGTAAATCTGGTGGAAACACAACTCGATCTGTTTCTTTGATATGAGAACATAGAAGCAAGCTGAATTTGAGGTGATCCGTGGACTACTGTGGGAAGGGCTGTCCCCACACTTGAAATCACAGAGCTGTATTCTGCAGGTGTGCTTAAGAAAGCTAGCGCTGCAAAAGTGAAGGCAATTGAAACAACTCTTAAGGAAAAAAAAAAAAAAACTAAGCATATGGCTGAAAATGAAAAGGTATGCTAAAGCTTTAACTACAAAAATTGTTAGCCCTTACCAAGGAAGAGGGAAAATCACCTAAATCAGAAACCTATCTCCTTTTTTGCTTTCCTGTCTAGCCAGCAATCACTGAACCGTAATCTAGTTGCTGAAACAGTTCAGAAATTGGTATCTTAGGGCCATTTTCTGTTTGATAATGCAACCTTAAAATACTGTAGATAAAATCATGCTTTAGAGAAGCTTTGCTGCTCTGAATCCTGAGTTACTCAGATCTTTGTTACAAAGAATCTGAGTTTTCCTTGTTATTTGTAAACGTGGCAAATAAATTCATACTTCATCAGTCAGGCATTGTTGCCTGGAGGTGGGATTTTCAAGCATTGCACATTAGCTTTGCTTACTTTGAAATTTCACTAAATATCCTGATTTTTTTCCCTATTGGAACGGAGTTTGATCATGGTTGAAGGCATCTAAAAATTCTTTCATGTTTAACATGCTTTTGGACTTGCTATGAGCCAGACCATAGAATTTGGTCCTCATCGTCTCCAGGACTCATGCAGTGATTCAGAGGTCATTATAAATAAGCACATCAGGTAAAAATAATCTCTTCAGGGAGCTCTGAGAAGGCGTGTAAGTATAAGAAGTTTTCAACGTCACACATGCAAATTTTGACCCTACCTCTCACTGACATGAGGGAAAGCAACTGCCAATGAAAAACTCCCCCGCCACTCGCTTCTCAGTTCCAGAACATTTTTCTGATTAACCCTTCATTTATGATGCCTTATTTTTCAGGCTGTGGGACATGTATCAATCAGTCCTCCATTGAAGGAGAAAGGCAAAGTAAATTGTAGAGGTTTTAGTAAGGCAGTTAACATAATTCAGTAATGAGATTTTCTTCCGTTGCAGAAGGCTTACTACTCAAACTGTGTTCATCACATCCACTGTCCAAGCTGTGGGAAAATTATGAGGATATGAGCCGTGGGCTATTGAACTTGCTTTCAGTGAACTAAATAAAGAGCTAAAAATTACAATGTAGTTGTTTTATTTGCATTCCTCCAGGAGAAAGTAACTAATATTTAAAGTACATTACTGATGAGCTGAAGGGCACTGACCAGCTGGCTTGCTCAAAGAAAGCAGCTTGAAATTCATGAGGTAACAGTTGGAAAGGCACATTGCTAGACACATCTAATGATGAAGAGAAGTAGCACTGCTACACTGCTTGCTTATTTTCAGTCTGGTGTGCCTGTGCCTCTCTTCGGACAGGGTTCGTGAGCATCTATGAACAAGCCAGGATAAAGAAAGAATTTTCTTCTCAGACCTTTGCTGAGCAGATGTCCTTTTTTCCCTGTCTCCATACCCAATGTGAAGAAGTCTGACCTGTGAACCTATGTGTCTCCTCTATGGTATTTCATTCTTTTGCCAAATCCAGTAATTTCAAAAGTGCACTTCCTGTTTTTTCCCCGTCTCTTTCCTGTCACTCTCTTTTCTGTCTCCCATACCAACTCATGTCACACTAGTATATCCTGGCCTTGGAGATCCCCATCCCAAGGAATTTTATTTCTCTTTGGCTTGATGAGCATTGGATCACATCTGTTGCTAAGAGCTATGAATTCCTCTGTAAGTAGAGTGATGTAGTCAAAGATGGGCCACAGGTTGCTTGTAGTATTCTTTTCAGCATACATGTTCATTTTTTCAGCTTCTTATGCATATTTAGGAGATTAATCAATAAAATGTTAAAATAAGATAAATTCATGTCCATTTGATTTTTTTAAATTAAATTAATACCGATGCTGGAAGTGTAGGATTCCAGCAACTTGCTTTGTTAACTTCCCACCAAAGACAAACATGTAAGGAAAGTTATCTTCTCACATAGTCAGTTCTGATTAGAAGGAAGTGTTTCCACAAACATGTGCTGTCTTTTCTTATGAACAAGTCTGATCGCTCCCATTGAGATAAATGCCTTAAGGTATGTACCCTGATGCATGTAATGGAGGAGAGAAATGAGTTCACTGAGCAACAGATCTCAAAATGAACTGCTGCTTACACGTTGCCTACCAAAGCGTAGAGTGGCTAAATGATTTGTTAGTGAAGTTCTCAGGAACGATATAAATATGAATTAGTGGAACAGGATGTAGCTAAAAGGAGAAAAGGTTCGTGAAGCTCTTATCGTGATGGATGTGACTTGCTTGGAATTGAATGTGTCGGAAGGCTGGCTTCTTCCGCTACCGAAAGGGATCAGTCTGCAAACAGTTTGTTGGCACCAGTACAGTCCTATTTCAGAATACACCGATTTATATTTTCCTTTTGTGTTGCATCTGTATAGGAGTCTGCCGCTACTGCAGCGATTCAGAGGCTGTTATAACCTTTCCGCAGTAGGCTGTTTTCTTTTTACACATAACAGCTTTCTACCCCGCGGAGCGTTCTCACCAAGTGCTGCCTTCTGGAATCGCTGCTGCTGGTAAAGGAAGCTGCACAGTGCATTATGCATGGAGTTGGAGGGCAGGCTTCGCTCTATACCATGCAGCAAAACCAGGGAAACAGAACCATTTGGTAGCTGAAGCAGCGAGACGCATTTTGGCTCACAGCTTGGTGCAAGCCCATCAAAGTCAGTCAAAAGCATCTCCTTTATTTCTTTGGATCTGTGCTCAGGGCTGTTGTTTCCCCTCCTGCTGAGGGTTCAGACCAGCGCCTGGGAAGATGACGTGATCCTTGGCATGTTTTCTGATCTTGGCTTTTTGGCTGCAGCTTTGTGATGGCTGGAACGAAGACCCTACAAATGCAAGAGACAATGAGCAAATATTGCTTGTGACTTGGTGACTTGGCACCTGTGAAATGGCTCAGCCTGTTAGTAGCCCTTAGAATATTTGGCAAGGGCACTGCGATTGCTTGAAGAGACAGGAAAAGCTAGCAAAGGAACATGGCAAGACTTGTTGATATAAATAACGCTCGTGAAAGGCACGTAATAACTGTGAGTTCCCCTTAAATTCCTGTGAACAAGTGTTTGGACAAAGGGAAGGAAGAGCTGGAGGGTGGGATACTCCTGAAGTGCCATCAATCTATTTTCTATAAAATATTCAGTTTTAAGCCCAGCAGAATCAGTGAGATCAAAACAAAGTCTACAAAGATGTGTAAAAAGCCAACCTGTGTTGAATTTCTGAATAATATTTTATGTTGCCATTAATCTTTGCAGCCGTTAGTGTCACATGGAGAAGTTTTAACTGCTATTATTAGTGCCCAAACAAAGCAGTGTTTACAAGATGAGCCTATTTTGAGCCTGGAAAAATGAGTTGCCAAGAAGAAAAAAGGATCCTGCACTTAATACTCTTTCTGTTCCAGGAGTCACAGAAGAGCAGTCATGCTGCTAAAGAAGCCGTCTTTTCTTGTTCTTTCTCACATCCCTGTGTTTTGTTGTGTTTTTTCTTTTTTCTTTTTTTTTTTTTTAAAAAAAAAAGGCCTGAGAAGGGAAAAACAAGTAAAAATAAAAATGGAAGCAGTCATGAGAGGTGCAGGGAAAGAATATCTCAGCAGCAATTGTTTAACTCCCAAACAACACGTCTGCTTGTGAGGGAGGCAGGTTTCTCTGCCAGGAATCTCCGTCAGAAGATGTGTTGTCATAGGTGCGAGTTTTAAATTCTGTGGACTTAGAGATCTTGTAGTTTAAGGATATCAAATGTCCGTGTGGAGGTAGGATTACACGTAGCCTTATCTCTTCCTCCCTGGGAGCGACTGTGTGAGATTGCTTTCAGACACAAGGTCTGATAACTTCAGGGAACAAATCTTAACACCCTAAAGAAAAATATAAAAAATACTAACTTCTTAACCTGTCTCAAACTGATCGCCTCATCATGCAGAAACTTTGGGGCCTTTTGGGTAAAAACAAGCTGGTAAGCTTCAGTGATAGGCAGCGATAGTTGTTTTGTTGGCAGCCAATGATGCTTTTCATCATCGTCCATTTTTATCGGAATGAAATTCCCTTTTTCATATTTTTTCTCAAAAAATAAAAAGAGCTGAGAAGAGCAAAGGCATCTGTGAGGGTGTGTGGTCATGGATGTTTTGGATCTGGACTGATATGAAAGGAAACTCAATTTTAATTTCAAAGAAAACTCAGAAAACTTCAAGTAAAAAATAAAATCACATTGTTTGCAAAGGCATTGTTTATTTTTGTTCCTTTTCTTTAAAGAGCGAAACAAAGCCAGTCCAAAAACACATTTGTGATTAAAAGGGATTGCAATAACAGAGTGTAAATAAGCACTAAGTTAGTAAGGAAAAATGTGATGAGGTTGTCAAGGAAAGCCTGGAGGAGAGACCTGCAAGGGAAGAGAGTGACAGCACGAGCTGAGAGAGTCTGAACTTAAGGTCAGCCATGGATCAGCCTTGCTGGGAACCCAGGAAAGGACTGGGATCTCATGGAAGGACTTCAGGAACGTGCTTGGGAGTGAGAGAAAAATGGGGGAAAAGAGAAAGGAAAAATAAGAGTGCTGTGGGAAGTGAGGAGAGGCATCCTGTGAGCAGTGAGGACAGGTCTTCCCTATGGCCAGAGAGGAAAATATCTTAGGAATAAGATCTCAGCATGAGGTATTGGTATGTATTGTAGGGGGAAGAGTTCTTCTGACTGGATTTGTACCTTCTTCCCACTGGATCCGAACAACTTAAATTTATTCCTATACATTTCTCCTGGTTTGTTCTTAAGTGTGTTTCTCGTGTTGGCTGATAACATCTCAGATGGAGTTTGTACTTACGGTTCTTAATTCAGTATCTACTATAAAAGATAAGGTGTGATATTCATTGTCTGAGTGGTTTCATGATCTGTAGAGGGAGAGATGCAGATACTCTCATAACAAACTCATGAGGAGAGGCATTGTGGCGAGAGACATATTATGGTATGGTCTGTGTCCCACACTGCCAGGTTTGTCTAGCTTCACACAGATCTAAACTCCTTACAGCTTCACTTTACAGGGATGGTGGCATAGAGGCTCTTTTTTTTTTAATCCTCAGTGTGTCAACCAGAATAGTGTCCAACATGCAAGAAAATGTATTTTTCTGTGGCATTTATGCTGCACCTCCCAGAAGCTTGAATATGTTTCTGGCATATTCATGTCAGGAATTTATCCATGTGATTTTTTTTATTATTATTCCAACACAGTCGAATAAATTATCTTTAAAAAATATTTATAACAGTCTTCATTTTTTGCAGAATGAGAAAATCAGGTCCAATAGACAGGGAGGGAGGCTATAATTGCAAAAATCAAGTTCAGACTAATTAGGCACTTATTGCTAACTGTCTTTTTCAAAAATATTTGCATTGTGTAAGTAAACATCTAAATTAAGCCTCATTTAATCAATTTTTGTCTCTACAGGAATGGTCAGATGAAGTGTTCAGTTTGGCAACAAATTTGTTGGCACAGAACATGTCAAGGGATGCGTTTCTGGAAAAAGCGTAAGTGGCCACAGTATTTAGTGCTGTGGGTGTTGCTCTTTTATCTGCGTCATTTTCCTTTTTTCTTGTTAGTCACATTGTCATCTATTGTCTCTGCTTTGATGAGTTGTCACTATTGTAAACATAGGCTGTCCTTTCTCATTGCTTTAAAAAGTCTGTTATCTAAACATCATTTTAAAAACATCTTGTTAGGGTTTTTCTTGCTAACTACTAAGTCATACCAAAAAAAAAAAAAAAACCAACAAAAAAACCCCCACAGTACTCCATGCCATCTTCCCTCTGTATACAAAAGGAGTAACTTCAGCTGTAGTCTGAAGCTCTCCATTTAAAATCAAAGACTATTTTGCTTCTGGTTTGTTTTTCTTTCTAATCTCTCTGATTTCAGCATGCTTTTGGATTGGTTTGCATGGTGTGCAACTTCTGATTTGGTTTCAGCAAAGCACAGAATCTGTTCATGAGCACATCTGGGGTGTAAAAACAATCTTCAGAAAGGAAAGAGAACCAAACCGGAGGTTGGCAAGTCTCAAATGGATGATAGATACACATGCTGAGATAGCTTTGCTTAAATGGTAGGGTTGAAAGCAGCATGAGAAAGCCTACCAGATAATGATGGCAGTTAACTGGGGTATTTGCTGGACTTTTGGGGTTCTAAAAACAAAGGCATACCATCCCCAGCTTACAAGTTGACTGGTTAAGTTCAGCTTTTTGTTTCCCCCAAACCACCTCTAGTTCCTGCTCCCAGACAGAGGCTCAGTCCAGCTAAATACCAAGTAGGGGCTTAGGTTCCTAAAAGTTGTCTCCATCCAAGAAGCAAGTTAACCCACCTGCATTTCGGGCTTTCTAAGATAGTGCATGCCTAATTTCACCATAAGCACAAGTTTTAGTCAAAAGGTTCTTGACTTTAATTCTGGGTACATATTTGTAAGTGCCTGTTTTGGGAGGGGCATGTGTATGTTTCCCTCTCATAGTTCTTGCTGTGATGGGGACGAAATCAACTGAAATTCTTGACTTTTTTTTTTTTTTTTTTTTTTTTTTTTCTTGGAGAGAATTAGCATTGCAAAACCTATAGTTTTGTATCTGATAATGCTCTGATGGGACAGCAGTAATACATTAAGCAAGCCAAATCCCAAATGGGTGGAAACATTTAATGTTTCTTTTCGGTTCCGCAGTTGACACACTGAGCTGGCCTGAGCAGTTGCAGGTACCTTCTGGAAGGTCTTCCAAGTTCCTGTATGGGTCAGTGGAGAAATGAATTTGACTAAGTTAGGGAAACTGGTTCATTCTTCAGGTTTTTGTAGGTGTCCACAGACCTTGGAAGGACTGGGATGCCCTCTTCCCTTCTCTGTCAGGACAGTGCACGTTAACAGTTGGTGAGGCAAGGCTTGCATTGGACTCCTAAATTTGCTCCCAGGCTGCTGAGGCTAAGTTAGATTTTACTTTATCAATACAGCTCTGTGTGAGACAGAGCAGAAATTATTTCCTTCAGCTCCACAGACTGTAGATGAGTTACAGGGCTGATTTGATATTCTTTCCTTACCACTCAAACTCCTGGGTGACCAGTGGACTTTGACAAGTGTGTAACAGGGATGTTTGAGGCTGTGCCTAATAAGCGCTTTCCTGTGACATTCAAAGGAGGAGCGTGTTGTCACACAGTGTAGTCAAGCCAGTCTTATTTGGAGAGATTTTTCTATAATTATTCAAGCAATAGTAATTAAATTAAGTCACTGGACACTTGCGTCAATTCAGTAGCAGGCAAGCATGTTATTCTTGTGTCTTTTCCACTAATTAATAAATCACTTGGGAACTGTTAGTTTTCCAGGGTCCTTAGCACATATGCCAAATCAGAATCACTTAAGAAATATTTGACTTTGAAGATTAAAACTATTTCCCTGTTATAATTACTGTACTGAGCAAAGGACTGGTTGCAATCCTATCAGTACCCTTTTGTTGAAACAGAAAAACAAACTGCATTGGAGCAGAATTAGGCATTTTTCTTTGTGGCATTCACTCCCTTGAAGTGTTGGAAGTGCAAGGAAGTGCTCAAACAGATTGAGCAGCTTCCCTGTGCCTTAGTCATATGAGAAAAACAGGTTAATTTGGAAGGATGTGGTTAATAAAAACCACCATTTTGGTTGTAAAGTGCACATTCGTCTGTTGTAATCCTGCAGTATAATTTTGTGTTAGATTACAACTAATCTTCTTTCAGTACATTAGTACTGAATTACTGAGCAGTGCAATAGGAAGCGCAGGATGGCTTTGTTGTGGAAACTTTGGTCCAGTATTGCATCCAAAGTTTGTCACCACTGGAGTCAGCAGCGCACTACTGAAATGAGTCAGTTTAGCTGCTACCAATGGGAGTATCTCTTAGCAGGCCTCTTACCAGGATTAACGTTCAATTTTCTCAAATCGATGCATTATAGCTGCAGGGAAAGAAATAGTGTTGCACATATGCCAAAGAATTTGGGGGGAAGAAGGTGGCTAGTAGTGGTGGGGTTTAACTGTTCTTCTGACACATGTCTATAGGGTTCTAAACTTCAGTTAAAGCAAACTCTTATTTCTTCATTTTATTTTACTTCTAGCTTTCTTGAATACAGGGGAAAACATTAAATTTGACCAGAATGTGCTCAAAACTTTCAAAAGCAGAAGAAAGAAATTCTTTTAACTAATCATTGTGGCTGTTTTATTTATTTATTTTTAAATCTAGCTCATTGCTGGGAGACTGGTATGGGTAGTATTTTTGTTTGGTGATACAGTAGCACAGAATATTTCAGTTTCAAGAAGATGTGTATGAGGACACAAGGATTTATGGAAATGTTCCTACATTTGTTAGGGATGTTAATACGCATTTTGTTTTTGAAGTGGTTGCTAGTGGAATTTTCAGTTGGGAAGAAAAGCAAAGTTTATTAGAACCATGCTGTTTCTTTTTCCTTTGGTAGGCCACTGGGTAAAGTGGAAAAATAAATAAATAAATGCTCTGAAATACTTCAGCATAGCCACATTTTTCTCCTGATTGTGTTATTGCAAAACTCATTTATAGTTTTAATTATATTCTAGTAGAAGAGACAAAGCACTCAAAATGCGTGCTTTGCTGGTGTGGTGGTTTTACCAAGCTGGGCAACTGACCTCCCTCCACCACAAATGCTCTCTCATTCCCCCCTCCTCCAAGGTAAAGGAGGAGAAGATACAATACAAAGGGCTCAAGGGTTGACATAAGGACAGGGTGATTCCTCAACAGTTATCGTGACGGGATGCCATCCTTCCCAAACTGATCTGTGTGGGCTTTCCACAGGCAGCAGCTCTTCAAGCACTGCTCCCACATGGCTCCGTACCACGGGGTCCATCCATCCCCCAGGAGCAAACTGCTCCAGCACGGGTCCCCTACAGGCGGCAGGTTGCCCACTGTTGGCAGCTCTCCCCAGACCCCCTGCTCCTGCGTGGGCTCCTCTCCACAGGCTGCAGCTCCGGCCTGGGGCCTGCTCCTGCGAGAGCTCTCCATGGGCCGCAGCCTCCTCCAGGCCCCAGCCACCTGCTCCACTGGGGGCTCCTCCACGGGCTGCAGCGTGGAGATCTGCTCCGTGTGGGACTCATGGGCTGCAGGGGGACATCCTGCTCCAGCAGGGGCCTCTCTACAGGCTGCAGGGGACTTCTGCTCCATGCCTGGAGCACCTCCTCTCCCTCCTTCTTCACTGATCCTGGTGTCTTACAACATCACTTATAGGCTTGGCTCGGGCCAGCAGCAGGCCCCTTATCTAACATGGGGCAGCTTCTGGATTCTTCTCACAGAAGCCAGCCTTACCAAAGCCCCCCCCCCCCCCCCCCCCCCCGTTACCAAAACTTTGTTACATAAACCCAATGCAGCTGGCTGCTGCTGGTGAGCATTGTGCTGGTTATCAGTAGTCCTCACATACCAGGAGAAGCATCAGATGATCACTGTAGGCCCAACTGCTTCCCATTAGCTGCTCATGGCTACTGCATGACTCCTCTTTCAATAGGCGTTGAATCAGCTAGTGGAAAGATTTGAACAAAGAAAGATACATCCTCATCCTGCTGCCTTAATGAGCATGTGAGAGAAGTCACAGGTCCTGAGATACTGAGACACTTTAAATACTCAGTTCAAAAGCTGTATAATTGCCTGCCTGTAGATGGTTTCAGCATGTAATTTTTATATTGTTTCAGATTAGAAATGTCATGGGCTTGCCCAGGGCTGCTAAATATACTCTTGCTGGTGCAGAGACATTTCAGTTGCCAGCAATTTGACTTCCTTTCAGCTGAGGAGTGTCAATGTTTAGGGTCAAACAGAGAAACCCTAACAGCTGTGTAGTGGGGATGTCTTAGGGAGGCAGGGATATTTGTGTGCAACATCCAGGCACAATTTCAGCCTCTAGAAGAGAAGTACGGTCACCTTTCCAGTCAAGCTGTATAGCTTGTGTGCCTCACTGAAAGGACAGTGGGGACAGGCAAACAGGTAAATAAATATTAGCAAGCTAGAGGGAGACATGTGTCCTTGACACATGCTTATCCATAACTTCAACCTAAGTGTCTTGCTTATATGGTGCACCCTGCATGCCTATATTCAGCTACCAGCAAAGAAAATGCTTTTGTTGATGCTACGGAAAGGCAGAAAAATAGCTGGGAGTATTGGCAAGATAAAACGCAAAAGTAAAACTGCCATTCATCCCAGTGAGGATTTCATAACAGCGTGTGGACTTGAAGGTGGTAAAGCTGAAATCTTGTTTATGCTTGCGCTGGACCTAGCTGAAAGGAGGAAGACTCCTTCATCAAAAGGATTGAGTGGCTGGCAGCTTGGGCGAGGAGTTTGGAAGGGTGGTAAAATTTTGTGTTAATGGTATTTGCAATGTCCTGTTTCAAGCCAGACGTTATTTGACAGTACAGGTGCATTACTGTTGATGGAAAAGGTACTTATTAATGGTATCCCAGTGGATTTTCATTTGGGGCAAACGACTTTGGTGGAACTTATCACATGATAAAAGCAATAGTGTTGGGCTATGAAGTTGGTGGAGAGACACTTGAAGATGATAAAAATAAAATAAGATGCTTTTCTCTCCACAGTTACACAAAACTTAAGCTGCAGGTGACACCAGAAGGGCGCATTCCTCTGAAGAAGTAAGTTTTCCACTTTCTTACTGTGTAGTCTCTTTTGACCTTTGAGTATGAATAATCAGTTGGGATAAACATGTGATCCTTGTGTCTAGAGTAATCACTTTGTGATCTGTGGTATACCCCAAGGAAAGAGTGCCCAATGATTCTCAGGATGTCTCTGTTTAAATACATTTTGGTCCTAGATTACCTTTGTTACCTTAAGCTTCTCTGCTCTTGTTCCACTTGTGTATAATTTAAAAAACAAAAACAAACAAAAAACCACCACCACAAATACAAGCATTAGTGTTTTTTTTTAGCTCTGAAACATATTGTGAGGATAAATATACTCAAATTGTATATCACTGAGGTAATGTGGTGAAGAGAGCAGTGGTGACATTCTCAAATAACTATCTGCTATAACAGGGTCTCATGTGATGTAGAATTAATCTCGTTGTGGACACCATTAATCTCACTTGTGTTACGTAGCATCCAGCAAATGGAAATAAATAGCTAAAGACATGAGAAACTGGGAAGGAATATCCAGTCTTTAAGCCACGTGGGCCAACAAGGCATGTCTTTAAGCCAATTCACTCCGGTTTGTTTTCATTTTGCAGTATATACCGCTTGTTTTCTGCTGACAGAAAACGGGTAGAGACCGCATTAGAAGCTTGTAATCTTCCATCTTCCAGGGTAAGCATCTGAATTAATTCCTGCCCTGATGAAGTGTTGCTTGTATTCAGTGGTATTTACTCTCTGTTGAGTATGATTTGTCCAAGGCTGATCATTCTGTGTTGGATTTGCTCCAAGATGGGGCCTCAGCAGCAGATCTATCTTTCCTACATAGAAGTTTCTGCAAATTGGAGTTTCTTTGATTTCAGATTGTATAGGGAGTAGGAGTGCCTTGAGGAAGTGCAAATAGATTAAAGGAAAGGGCAGGGGGTCGTGTGATCTGCCCTGGAGAAATCCTATGAGAATATTTTCAGAGTCCGTAACTAGTACACAGTTTTCCAGGCGCAGTTTCAGAGCAGTATTGGTTTGACATGAAGCTAATTCTGTAATCTGTTTCCTTCTCACAAAAGAGACCATTTAAACTCATTGTAGCCTGTCTAAAAGGTGCATTAAAAAACATTGAATTAGTAGTGTGTCAAAGCTGTTAATGCTGTGGTGATGAGGCCATTGTATGCTGCTCATCCAGGGGCCCTCCTGAACCAGAAGCATTTGCAGGTTGGTAAGTCAGTCTCAAGAAAGCCCTTTCAAGCAGAGTGAAATCAAGTGGGTGATTTTAGTCATCACTGTAGTGAAGACAGTTCCTCTTAGGTGGAGATTCTCCTCCAGAGAAGCTTCTTGCAGGATAGTTCCTACTTACGAGGTCCAAGAGATGGAGCAGAACCAGTCTGTAGCAGAGGAGAGCCTACATCACCTAATCCCTCACTGTTGTAGAAAGCTCTGTGCTATGATGTTCATTCAACCTTTGTTTCCCCAAAGGCTTCTTAATAAAGCTGTTCCTCCTGCTCCAGAAGAGCTGTGGTGCAAAATCTTCACAAGCCAAACCTCTGATACTACTTTCCACTAAGACCTTCCTTCACAGGTTTCGGAGCTTTATGCCATGTAATGTAAAAGATTATAACAATCTTAGCCGAAGGAAGGATCTTTAAGTAAAATAGGTGTTTGACTAGTTAAAAATGTTGTGAGGTTAGAAACATGAAAATATTTATTTTGAAGATGGATTTTCATTTAATTGGTAGCAAGCATTTTTTTATTATTATTAAGATATGCCAAAAGAAACAAGCAGTGAAGCACTGCTTTTTAAATCAGTTGATTTAGTTATTTCTCTTGATGTTGGTAAAGATAAAACACAATGTCTTATTTCCCAATGCAAAAAAAAAAAAAATCCAAACATCAATGGAATCCTCAAAAAAACCTGCAACCTTTTTCTGCTGTTTATTTTAATAGAGTCAGTTTTACATAGACATTGCTGGATACTTGTTGCTGGGATACCATTGTGAAAATTTATTCATAGTATAAAGTAGATCCTTTCTTTACTTGGGACAAAAGAGAAACAAGCTTCATGCAGCAAAGAAAACAGTGTTGATCATCTTGGAAAAAATATTTTAGAAGTTTAGTGCTTGAAAAGAATGAATCTCTGAATCTCCTAAAGGTAATGGGTTAGAAGAAAACCAGAACTTCCGTTCTTTTCTTTTGTGTTCTGTTTATTTGAACAAATAAAATTCTTAGCTTCATTTTCTTGTTTTTCTACCCCATTATACTGTGCGACAACTGTCATTCCTGTAAAACTCCGAACAGCACAGGACTCCAGCAGCATGCAAGATGTGAATATAAGGGAATCTTCCACAGCAAAATCATACTGAATATTTCAGAGTATTCATGAAAGTCTCCCAAGAACATTAACAGCTTGGGCTTTTCTATATTTTTGGATTCATACCTCATGAAGATCACTCTAAAGATTTTCTCTCCACATTTCCTATAAAAAAGCATACCTCTCATTCCTTAGAAAGATGGGGGTGTTGTTGGTCAGGAGTTTCACATTATATTTTACTGCACCTCTCAGAACCTGTGGATAACCCTAAAACACAGAATAAAATACACAGTCATGGCTAAGAGGTTGCCAAGTCATCACTTGGTAGTCTCACATCTTCCTAGTTCATAGCTTCAGGGCTGGGACAATCCCTCATGTACCTTATGTGATGACCTGAGCATAGGGCAGCCTGGCTGCTGCTGGTGCCTAGTGTCACGGCATGGACTTGTCTGGGACAGTACAAACTTCAGCATCTGCTAGCCCCTCTCTTGAGCAAACTTCATGTGTATGCTTGCCAGGAGTCCTTGTGGGACAACATGTATGCGCTGCATTTAGTGGAAGAGGAGGAAGAATTCTCACTGCTTGGAAGACTGCCTTTATTCTGCTGTAGAAGAATAGACAGGCTTCCCAGAGGGCCTAAAATTAACTCTATTTCAGATTTAGAAACCTTAACAAGGGGTTGATGCTCTGCATTGCTGAGCACTCTGTCTCTGATTCAGCAAACAGTTGGGCATGATGCAATGGGATGATTTATGGACTTCGAGTCAAGCACATTTGCAAAGCTTGGGTTTATTTATTTATGGATTGGACCTGGCATGTGTAGTGTTGCAGGACCAAGCCTTGTATGATCAGGTTTCCTGAAGCATTTGTTGTCAAGCAGATCTGAAAGCAGAGGAATGTTTAAATAAATAGGAAAATTATATTTTTAAAAATGCCAGTGAGGTTTTTGAGTTTGGCGTATGATTTGTGGATTGGCATCCACGTTTTTTTAAACCTCTGCAAGGTTTTGCTTTGTTTTGTTTTGTTTTTCCTTTTGAGTTTTGTAGGCTGGCTGTGAGCTTTGTTGTTGTTGTTGTTGTTTGTTTGTTTTCATTTTAGTTAAAGGTGCTTTAAATAGCATTTGAAGAGCTTTAATTTAGTCACCTCTGACTCTGAAGACTGGTTTCTGCACTCCAGTTAATGTAGAGGTTCACGATAAAGCACCAGTGAGCTTGACTGTTTACACAAAATAAAACAACCAGCTGTTGAGTCCTATCTGTGCAAATAATCTGAAGTAGTTGTTGTGTTGCCGAATATAAAATAGAATGGATACAGGTGTTATAAAAGCAGATGGGTAACCAGACAAATCATAAATCAGCAGTGCTTGAAATTAGTAGAATCTTAATCACAAAATAAAATACCAATATTCTGCAAAGCCAGAGATGAGAGATGCTCTAATGTGTTACAGAAAGTTTGTGAGTTGTTCACTGGTCTCAAAAAAGAGATTAGCACATAAGGTGTGTGGGTGGTTCCAGAGAGATGTGGATGGCTCAGACCAGGATGAGGAAAGGGGCAGCGTATTTTAATCCTTTCTGGCAGGCAGGAATTTGGAACCCAAATATAGTTGTCTGAAGTTGTGCCTGGGGTGACTAATGCTTACAGCAAGGCTTTCCTCACCCCTCTGTATCTCTGTGTCTTGTAGCCCACTAGTTATGTTACCGGTAGGAAATAAATCATTAAAATAGTCTGTATTTATGCCTGAGGACTTGTGTTGGCTATCCCCTTTGTAGACAGGTATTTGTAGGTATGTGTTTGAAAACTGAGGTATGTTTTTCTTAATTGGATCTAACTGACTAATAAAAGCCTGGATCTTAGGTTATCGGAAAAGACACGTATTCTAAATTGCTGAGTACCTTCAAATCCCCTGAAAAGGAAAAAAATATATACTAGGTTAGTGGGAGACTGTAATTCTGTGGTAATTACAGAATCAACGACAAAAATGCCCTTAGGAGAAGCACTGGCTGAGGAGCAGTAGCCTGCTGAACAGTGATTATAGGTGCACTGGGTATTGAGGTGCCACCTTTAATAAGAAATGTCCAAGCTTTATAAAACCCAGCGTTTAGGAATACGCAAGTCTCGGTGGTCCTACTCAGCTCCACAGCTCAAAGTGCAGCAGGTGCAGTTTCACAGGCAGTTCTGTGCCACCCGCAGCTCTTCCTGAAAAGAGCTATTGCCATCTTCCAGCTTCAGTCTGTAAACTTCTGCATCCACCCTTGCAGTGTATTCAGTATTTGTGCTGTTGGTGAGCTACCTGGCTCAGCAGGCTGACTCTGTGGCAAAGCATACGGGGTTGTTTTGGCTGAGTAAGATTTGAAGATGCCACCCAGTAGCAGGTAGGGTCCTGAGCAAGGGACGTGCAAGGTGAGTGGAACAAGAAGTTGCCTGAACTGTCCCAGGTGAATGTGCATTGGTACCTTTCGATTACAGCATGAAAAACCCCTTTCTCATGACATGATACAGGGAAGGATCTTTGGTGTTGCAGTGTAACCTGGGAATCACTGGGTGGTTTTGGCTTTTGTGAAGGAGGAGTACCAGTGTTTGGAGAAACACCAAAAGCTGAGCGTGGCTCATGCTGTCTAGGTGCTGAGGGCATTGCTGCTAGCACCTGTTGTCCCTGCTCCTTGGTCAGAATCCTGTGCTGGTGGAACCTCCGCTTGCAGGTTGTGCCCACGCACACAAGTCAGTGTTGTGGGGTGTGCAAGCAAATTCCAGGTTGACACCAGCTGAAACTCTTAGCATCACAGAAAGCCAGTCAGGGTTTTGCATCCTCTGAGCAAGCACTGCAGCTGTCCCCAGGAAGATTGTTTGGAGGAAGAATAGGTTGCAGCATGTTTTTTGTTTGTTTGTTGGTTTGTTTGGGAACAAGTCCCAAAACTGGGCTTGAGCAGGGGTTCTTGGTGCTGCCCATCCTCATGCTGCCTGCGATCGCATGTGCATTATGATGAGCTCCTGGGCAGCAGCTGGACTGATGCTCACTCTGAGCATTTTGAGTCAGGGAAGAAGATCCTACAGGATCCTACAGGCAGGATTTGCTAGGTTATGCAGATATAGCAGCCACTTGTATAGTCTGCCAAAATAAGGAAGGAGCGATGGTCTGGGGGGAATGGAGGTGAGATAGGTAGAGCAGGGAGCTGCCCAGCTCCGTCTGCACCTACAGACACAAACACTGAATGATGGTCATGGTACAAAACCCACTTAGGCCTCTGCAGATTTCACAGATGAAAGGAGAGTTAAAGTGACAACCGTGGTGTTTATTTACTTATTTATTTTAACTTAAAGCAGGAAAAACATTGGTAAAAGGAAGGGAATTTCGCAAAGGCTTGAACTGACACTTCCGGGTTCCCTTGGTAACTGCATTAAACAGGCAGAATAAATAAAAGCAATGATTTCCTCCATCAGCAGCTTGCTCCTGATACAAGTCAGCTCAGCAGCATTTAAAAGCAAACAGCTTTGAGTCCAAATTACAATTTTCCTTCTCTAGTTCATCAGATTCAGGCATTATTTGGAGCCATTGAGAGTCTCACGTGGTTCCTTTGTGATTCCAGAGACAACATTTCATAGCTTTTGATAAAGTTAGCTCGCGTGGAGGAAATTCAAAATCAGATTTTCTGTATGTGCATTCCACCTTTTTTGTGTTTTCATTTTCTTTTTTCCTTATGAGGTTTTCTCTGCACAAAATACAAGCTTCTATGCCATTCTCCTTTCTCAGTGCGTTGATGCAAACACAGAACCAGCGGGTGCATCATTACCGTTCTGCACCAGGAAAACTGCTCCGCTTGCACCTTCCTTTGGGTACTCGTTTTTCCCCAGCCACACTAACAAAGCAGCCCATGCTGTCTTCTGCAAAAAGCGTGGAGCTTTAAGACAGCATTTGCAAGTGGGAAAACTCCTGAGTTTCATGCAAAGGACTGTTTTCTTTAACCATTCCCAAAATTCCCTCCTTTAAATATAGTCGTTCTATTTTTTTTCGGAGAAAAGTCACGAGGTATAATGGGGATGGTGAAAGTATCATTTTGCAGCAAGAATGAATGTAAATTGTTCTAAACTTTAGAAAAAAAACTGGCATCTCTTCTAAAGAAAAGCACTTTTATCAATTTCTGTAAAAGCAATCTGATTGCCTCATCAGCTGCCCTCAGTGGTTTGGAGGAAGATGTATGGAAAAGCTACAGTGCATGACTCTTTCCCATCGTGGCAATATCTTAAACATGTATGTTCAGGAAGGAAGAGGAAACATTTCTGCTACTATCAGAGAACAAGAGTATTAATTATGACTCAGTGACTCAGTTTGTTCTCTGGTTCTGTGAAAGCTTTGGAAAGACGAGTACTGTGCGCCGCCTTGCCAAAGCACGCTGGCTCAGCACCGCTGGCCAGGTCACCGGCTTCCTCCGGACTACTGTGCTCATTTTGTGCTACAGATGATGTGGTTATCTGGGGAGGTGTCCTTTCTTTCTTCTTCATAGATGCTCCAAGAAAGAGAGGACTTTGTCTTACGGAACAAAGATGAGGAATGCTTTTTTGTTTGTTTTTGAAGATGTGCTCTTTAAGCTGCTCTGTTATTCCGGGGAATGTATTATTCTGCAAAGCCTGGGCTCCTCTAAGTCGCAGGAAGGATATCAAAAGAAGGGCAGTAGTGAGTGATCTGTTTACAAAAAGCATATAAAAGTGCCATTTGGTTCTTTCACTATTTTTTTCCATTTCACAGAATGATTCAATTCCTCAAGACGACTTCACGCCCGACGTGTACAGAGTGTTCTTAAACAACCTCTGCCCTCGGCCTGAAATCGACCACATCTTTTCTGAGTTGTAAGAAAAGACACTTTCTTTTTTTTTCCCTCCACTGATTTTCTGGGCTAGGGATGGCAAAGTAGGTTATTTAGACTACAGCACCATGCAGCAACTGCCAAGAACAGATTTCAATGTCAAGCAGGACTGCTGTTTAACCTAGGATCAAGGTTACCTCTTGTCCTGAGCTTTTGCTTCCATTTCTGATGGCCAGAGGCGACTCCTCTGGTCCTAGACAAGCAGAACTGCCAGGTCTCATTTGGCAATATAAATGAAGATAGTTTAGGCTTCCATGAAAGTAAAGGAAGAAGAGTAATAGACAATAAAAGCATGCAATAGGCATGAATACATGTATATTGCCCCCAAAAGCTTAATTAAGAGTTGCAAAAAATGTAGTAACATTTAGGATTTGTGCTTCAGGAATTGCCACCATGAAATTAAATTAGCAACCAGCTACACCTGAGTTTTTACATTCAGTTACAAAGCTCGTGTTCTTCCACGGTGCTTCTGGCTCTTACAGCAAATCACTGCACTTCCCTGTTTGAGAAGAGCCTGATCAATGGAGTCAGAACATGAAGCAATATGAAAGCAAAGAAATTTCTAAAATACATCCTGTTATCGCCAAAGCAATTACTGACTGTATCTTTGCAACATGAGCGTGCTCGCTTACTCTTTGTGCTTATTTCCTCTCAGGTTTCAGAGGAAACTCAGCCATGACCTAGTTTGCTCCCATTGAACCTAGGGGTCGACTTCCCATTGCTTTCCTGCCGAGCAGAACTAGGCCAGTCCTGAGTGCTGTAGAAAATCCTAAGCACGTCACCTGGCTAGGAGCCTTCCTGGATCTCCATCTGGGTACAAACTGTACCCAAATTCTACTCTTTTTACAAACTCCAAATAGGCATCTTTTCTTTTACTTTGCAAAGTGCTTAGGAGTTTTTGTAGATTTATAAAACAAGCAAATACTGGAATAATGAAGTCCGGGCTGCTGTTATCCAGCGTTAAAAGCAAATAGTTAGGCTAGGATTGCCAGTGGAGCGTTTGCAGCAAGCTGTGAATTCCAGATCATATTCTCTTTTATTTTCTTAAATTGCTTTGTTCCAGGAATTCAAGAGGAATGAAGAGATTTTAGCATTGCTGTAACTCTTGCCATTGATGTTAATAATGCTGAATGCTTCTAAAAATCTTAGTCCTAGATGTTTGATGAAGAATGTTTGCCATTACATGCTGGCAAAATAAATTAGTTTGAAGACTCAATGGGACATTGTTTTTTGTTTGTTTGTTTTGTTTTGTATGATGATTTGAATTTTATTTCAGTTTCCCTGGGAAATTACAGAACATTGAACATGATTTTAAGGAAATATATTTTAATTGTTTTGCTTTTGCTTTAATTTTTCCCTAGTGGTGCCAAGAGCAAACCATACCTTACTGTTGATCAAATGATGGAATTTATAAATCTTAAGCAACGTGATCCACGATTAAATGAAATCCTTTATCCACCGTTAAAACAAGAACAAGTTCAACAACTGATTGAGAAATATGAACCCAACAGTAATCTAGCAAAGAAAGGTCAGTGTTTTCTTCTGTTCTCACTGTACTCAGTTTCTGATTTAAAACAATGAATCAATTATCCTGCAGTACACGGTAAGGCAAGATTTGGTTCAGAATCATATTGCATTTCCAACTATCTGCTTTTGAATCATACAAGCCTCTGAGACATCACGTGGTTAATTTTTAAATGTATTTAGCTGGTATCAGTTTAGGAAGGATGGGCCGGTTTTGGTATTTATTTTTCAGTATGTGCAATTGATAGTTTAGAACAGTTGTTCTGGTGTGCAAACTTCAACAGAAACCTTACTGTCACAATGACTATCTGCTGGCATATGAAATGTAAATTTTAACGAAACAGTTGGTGGCGTTGAAACTAAGATGATGATAATTCTATCATTGAATAACTAATAAGTCTAGCCCTCTGCTTTCTTATAAAGTAGCATACAAGCTAAGATGTGAAAGTGGCTGAGTGCATTTCATGGCATAATCACAGAAAAATCCCTTTTGAAAATCTTGAGTGTTGTCTAAGACATAATTGGGCATTTTGCCAAAAACAGAATTTTGTTACCACCAGCTGTCTTAAAATAGAATTGGATTTGTGTTTGCATCCTATTTTATTCCAATCCATATATCCCAATGATTACCCCAGCTTCTAATGCATTTACACCTTGGAAATTTTAGGGGTGGGGGAATATCCCGAAAAGTAGATCTGACACAAATATATTTATGTTTTGGTCCAGAGACTTCAGACCCATCCTTCTAAGTTCCTAACCATTTGCTCAGACTTCCTGGGTACCCTGAACTCCAAGTCCTCTGTCCTTTGAAGAATCAGGGTCAAAACAGCATCAAAGAGACAAAGCCTTTGAATCCTCAGTTAAATAAAACTGTCAAGGCAGGATCCTGTCAGTGGCCTGTTATAAATAGAACTTGCACTTCTGCTGTGAGAAGCAAAAGTTCAATAAAGTATTGCCTGCTGCTTCTGGCCCAAAGTAATTACACAGAGGTTGTTGTGTTTGAGGTAGAAACTGCTGTTACAATTAGTTATTTAAAATATCCCCCCTCTTTGTACTTGAACCTTCAAGTATTGCATCTGATCCTACTTGTCTTCCCACTGGCAGGCTGCAATTCTTTCACTCCCAGGCTAGGATCTCCTTACTGCCAAGTCTGTACTTCTTTGAAATATCGATTTACGCAGCTAGGAGAGGCTGTTCTTTACCTTGTGCCTGAGTGCTTTCTCAGCCCTCTCTGTCCCCTGCATAGTTTGCAGGCTGCCCCTTACACTAGCATGGAAACACATACATGTCCGTACAGAAACAGCATATGGTATTTACTGTGATTAATAGAGGGAGCAGGACCTGGGGCAGGTAATTCATGAGCTGAGCACTGTAAATACTTGCAAGTCTTTTGCATACTGCAGGGTATTTCATGTCTCAAAACCTGAGGGTCTTAAGATAATCTCTCAGGCAGCAATGCAAATTTCAGCTGTCGCTTCCCCTGGTTCTAGGTAGCCCCCTGAAGACAACCTTGATACAGCCATCGATGTTATCTCAAAGCAAAACTCTGGTGATTTTTTTCATAAGCCTTCTTTCTTCTCTAGTTCACACAAGTTGTTGTTCCCAGAATTTGTGATGGAGGGCTAAATCCTACTTCTTTGTCTTGCTTATGTGAGTCTGTCTTTTGACGTCAGTGAGAATACTAGCATGAGGAGATGAAAACACATTGTGACCTCCTCTCTCATCCATGTAAATATTAGAATATGTGCTTACCTTATTTCACTTAAGCTACAAGGAAATCTGCTACATAAAAGATCATTCTTATTACTCAAATATTGTCAGTTCATATAAGCCAAATAAAAGATTTATTAGAAATAGTTGTGCTAACAGAAGACTGAAGTCCCAATGAAGTCACTTTCTAACAATGAGGAGGGAGCATGAAAGGAACCTTACAAAGAAGTGTGTTATAATGGTATTTGCCAGCATCCTCCAAGTAGGATCTGTGGAACTCTTCCAGCTTACCCTAATTTACATTGGTGCACACAATTGGTACAGGCACTTGCTCTGCTATAGGTGCTTCCCTTCCTGCATATGATTAATATTACTCTTTCAGAATCAATTCCCACAGAAAAGGCTGAGTTTATAAAGGAAAAATCGGGCCAGAGAGAGTTAATTTCCAAGTTCTGCAAACTCTCACAAACCTGGCACAACCTGCTGGCCACCTCCACGCTGCAGACATCACCTCTATATGAACTGCGTCTGTCAGTTGAGATGTGGCAACTGGCATGTTCTGCTAATTATGCCCCTTCCATAATTAAAGGAAATGGCTGATCAGGAGCAACATGGGGATGCAATATTTTCTATACTTAGCTCTAAGTTGGGAATGCAGTTCACAGTACATTAAATGAAGTGTAGGTGTGTGCTCAATCCTACACTCATGGAATAATTGCAAACAAACGCTGCACGTCTGCAAAATGTCACCAAAATATAACAGTGCATATTCAAAATAATCATTTAACCTTTTAATGCAGTGTTTTGTAAAAGGGATTGTCACTCAGACATTCTCCTGTCATAAAGGACTGTTCTTAGGCTGAATTGTAGGGATAGAAAACTGAAGTGACACATTTCAGAGAAGCTTTCCCTGCAACTAAAACCGTACTTGCTTGGACTATTGAGCAGTGATGTTATTTTCAGTAGACCTGAAGATGTTCAAACTACCTTTAGATCTGATCCACTATTATATACCCATGAACTTGTTAGCCTCAATTTCCTACCTTTGCTGCTCAGATATACCACTACATTTCTCATGGTGGTATTGCTCAAGTCCTCTAATTAATTCACTGGGGCCAAAGTCAGTGGAGAGGTGGGGGTGGAAGCAAGATGTTTGGAATGGCTAAAATACTAAGAACAGGTACAAACCTTAGGGCAGTGGGACCAGCAGCTAAAATAGGTAGAAAGGTCGCAGAAACCTTTATCCAGTATAGTTATCTCAGAAAGGCTCAGCAGCTCCATGAAGAGAGATGGGCTTAGGGTCATTTCCACATGCTCCATCATGCTTCTGTGTTTTTAAGTGAGCTGAAAGGGGTCCCTACTAAGCCACTTCTCAAGATTAATTGGGCACACCAAGAAACAGGAATAGCATAGGGAACAGGTGAGTAGCATAGCAAGGGACACAAGGGAGAAGTAATGATGTGAAAGAACTGCATGATAAACAGCAACATGGGAAACTAAGTTACGGGTGGGCTAAGGATGATTCATCGTTGTTGTACAAGAGCAATGTAATTAAATAATTGAACTTTTGGAGCAGGGAATAGCTAGTTTTGCAGAGTTTGAGTTCAAGAAGCAAGCCAGAAGATCTGACAGTATAGTATATGTATTTGTTCTTTCCTGGCAAAGAAAAGTTACTCTTTAAAGTAAATCACAAATACAGGTTCAGAACAGAAGAAAATACCATAAAAAATTTTTGAAAGCTGTGATTTAAAATGTTTCTTAAGAGTAATGAGTGATTTGGAATTACTTTGTGTTGGTAGAGACTTTAAAGGCCTGGGTGCAAGCATTCAGAGATATAAATTGCCAGTCTTTGTGCCAATTAAATCTTTTTTCTTCAGATTGTTCTAATTTGAACCTTTGGATCTGCTCAGTGTGTGTGCATTTGTGCACACATGCCTGCGCACAAGTACATTGTTTTGTTTCCATAAGCTGTCTTTCTGACCAGCTCTGTTCCTTATCTTGAGTCACTGATTATTAGAATATCAGATGCTTAGGTACAAACATGCACAGAAACGGCGAAAGTCTGACTACTTCCGTGTTCATTTCTGTATTATTTCTGTATTTAATTATTTAAGTGATCAATCCAGTGTTCTGACATCCCACTGAATTAAATGGATTCATGTTCAACATCCTCATGAAATAAGCCAAGCTCGTTTGTTGTATTCTATCTTTCTGTAGTCCTTATCTAAACTTCCAGTGCTTAAAATGACTTTTACAAAAGCCTGAAACAAATGTAGTGGCAAATGTCCGTACTTTGCAGGTCTTCTGTAGGGACAGGCGCTCTAGTTTTCTAATCATCTTTCACAAAGATGCACAAAATATGTATTGTGTCTTTTTTTCTCTGTGCAGTAGCATACATGCCAAGATGCAAACAGAAAATTAATTCTTGCAGTTCTCAAGGATTAAAAGTATTTGCTGAAAACATTTATGCTGTGGGAGTGAGATTTCATGTTTGCAACATGCAGAAGAACATCCTGGCTTCAGTGAAATAAATCCCTTAAGCATATGATTAACTTTATGGGTGGTGTGGGAAGAAAGGATAGTTATATAAAATCTCTTATGCTCCATTTCCTTCAATAATTCTTTACTGAAGCTTAATTCCCATAATTACCTATTTCCCAGCTTTGTTGAAGTGAAATTTCAGGGCAGAAATATGAGAACAGTTACCAGGGCAGCTTCTAAGACTGTGATGCACAGGCCTTAGCTGCTTCCACAGCAAAGACTCGATTAGATGATCACAATAATCTCACACAGGAGCAATTCTTCAGACACATGAAGGAGTCCCGGTGCTCTCTGCCATTTCATCCTTGTGCAGACATTCTGGTCTGACCCTCAGTGAGGCAATTGCCAAAACCCTGAAAACAGAGCAAAACAGGCCAGACAGGCGCCTCTGAGGCCCTGTGGCACTGCTCACTGTCCAGGCTATTGCCAAGCTTCCAGTGCTTTGTGGCAAGGAAGAAAAAGCCAACCAGAAGCCACATTATCTCCTCACATCTTCTCCATGGCAAAACTAGCAGCATCAGACTCCTGAAGAACCCTGTTACTTTCTAACTGCTGAGCGAGCCACCTGGGGCTGGCCTTCCCATGTGTGGCCTAAGGGCCTGCTCGCAGCAGTGCCCCTCATGGCTTCCATTACCCCCCTTGGACAGCAGTGCTAGAGCTGCGCTTATCCGATGGTTGTATCTTCTCCTTGTGTCCTACCTAACTCAGTTCATGATCTGAGCACATCCACTATATGACTATATTCTCTTTTGACTAAATGCTTCTTCTCTCATAGCTAGTTAAATGACTCTCTAAAGAGTGGTCATACTGTCAACCTTTACAGCACTTGTCAAACACTTGACATCTTGTAAGATGATTCTAATTTTCTGATTGATGTTATAGGTCCTTTTTGGTACATGTTGCAGCTACACTAAAGTATTTAGAACACAGTAAGCAAGAGCTGTACATAGCATTTTAAACTTTTACAACTTGGCCCTTAAGGTACCTGGTAAAATCAAATACCAATGAGCTTACTGGTTAAGGGCCCTAGGTTGCGCAATTTTGATTTAAAATACTGCTTGTGTTTCTGCACACTGCTAATGTATTTTTAGGGATTGTATTTCTGGGATGTGATGGAGCTTTTGCAACATCAGCAGGTTCATGGGCTTGACATCTTCATAGGTTAAGCATATAGAGTAGTATTTTACTGTGGTTGAAGCAAGCTGTAGTGATTAATGCTTTGTGTCATAATGTGAGGGAGATTAATGTGCTATGTATAGCATGCTTCCTTATCAGGTGGAGGCAGAAGGAAGTCTGTGGTACCACTGAGCAGTCGCTCACTGTCAGCAAAAACATGGTGTGTGGCTGTTAGGCCTGGTTAAGTAGCGTCTTGTAATTCAGCATTTTCATGCTGCATTTGCATTGATAGATGGTATAACTGCTAAAATGTATTCCTTTTCTAGTTACCATGCTGATTAAGGGATGAGTATTAATAAATCAGTTGCCAAGTTGTTAATTGGAAAATTTCTTATTTGCTTTCACTTTTAAGAAGGCTTGTACAGAAGTAAGTTGTTCAGGATCTTGCTGCATTATGAATAGGAGATGGCACATGAATGCTGAATTTCAGGTATCTCTGCTTGCAATGTCCAAGCTCCCAGGAACGATGGCCTTGGTTTCAAGACTCCAAGCATACAGAGCTAAGAGCTATAGTCCATGTACAAGAAGAGCAATGAAGAACAGGGAAGCGAGGTTTGCAAGGGAAAGGAGACCTGAAAAAGCTGGAATTGTGCTGTAGCAATAAAACATATTCTTTCAATCATCCTAGTTGTAGGGAGCAAGAAGAGGGTTAGGTTATTATTAGATATATATTTTAAGTGTTTTTATAACTGAGATAAATTGTCTTGAGTGTAATACAGGCGTTAAAGAGAGTCTGGAGGTGCTTTGGAGACTACTGGCAAAGGCAGCTGTACACCAAATTGTACTTAACTAGAGGTATCTTTAAGATAAGTAATGATATAAACATGTTATTTTTTTCTCTTAAATATTTAGTTGTTTAGATTCTGCTACTGCCTGTTTTATTTTAAATGACCAGACATTTATATATGCAGAAGAAAAGAGTTTTCCTCTTACATTATGAAGTGTCTCTTTCTCTGGATTTTCCACCTATTCATAAATCCTACATGTCAGTTATAGTTAGACATGTATACAGAAAGATTCTAGGGGAGCCAGTTTCATGACTCCCTTTGGATTTCAGTGTTAATTCTGTTTTGCTAGTGCACATTTATTGGCAGTTGTGCTGTTTTTTTTTTTTTTTTTTCCTTAAGTAATAAATTAAGCAATTAACATTAAATTAAGATACATTTAATTTTATGCAGCATTTATTACGTGTGTTTTTCTCACGGCAGCCTTAACATCAGGCAATATTCACTTGAGCACAAATGTGTTTTTCCTCCCTGAAACATCAATACATTTTAAACATTTTGGTCCCACCACATTAAATTCACCTTTTAGTAACTGCTTAAGAATAATTACACATTGGAGTCTTTCAGTGGCAGAAGGGGTCATTCCCTAGGCAACAGATTTTAATGTCAAAAACAAGTACTGTGCAACTGCAGCTACACTTTTAAAACATCCTTCATAATATTTAAAGCATAAATTCTAATATATAAACCATTCAGTCAAATGATGGAGCTTTCTGGCTCTGAAACGTTTGTAGAAAGTGTTCCAAAGTGGTTGAAACCCTTCAGCCTCCTAACTGTAACATTGGATATTAAGAATATTTATCAAAAAGCCCATTAACTTGGGGATTTATAGTGCTTTCCAGCATTCCAGTTTTCAAGAGAAGAGCACTTAGCATTGTTTCCCATTCTTAAATGGCAACTGAACAATAGATCCCAGTCAAAATTTATTACTATTTAAAATGTATAAGCAACACAAAAAGTCATAGCCTATCCCATTTCATCAGCTCTGAGTGCTAAGCTAGTAAGCTTGCTAGAAAGCCTTTCTTTTTTTCTTTTTTTAATATATATACATATATGCAGAAAAGGTTACCATGAGTAATGTATCACCAAAAATAAGTTCGTGGAAACAATACTTGTCAAAATGAATTGCAAAATATGTTTCTGTAATGCATTGTTTTTTCATTTTAGATGCTTCTTTTTTTTCTTTTTTTTTTTTTTCATTACTAGAGACGTAAAATTCATTTTGGATCTTGCAATTGTTTGGAAGATTGTATCTCAAGTAGAAAAAAAATACTGTAGAAGTCTCCTAGAATGTAACATCTTCAATTACTATATTCTGTAACCCCCTTTTTTATCCACTCTACAAGTGCTTTATTTTTTTAATTTAATTGTACCATTTATAAAATGCAACAGTGATGCGGAATGGTTTTGTAATAATGGATTTGGCAATAGTAAACAAAGGCACAGTAGTATTTGGCTTAGTAAAAAAGCAAAAGTTTTTACCTTTTGTTCTTTGGTTGCGTTTTAAATGTGTAGGGCCTGGCTTGGGTCTAAGGCCCAGCTGCATATGCATAGAGTTAGTTTTTGCTATTGCCATAGAATTAATGATAGCATTCATCAAAATTACGTTTAGGGCTCCGGGGAGGGAAAGTTTCCTAATCTTCTGTATATAATACAGATACTTTGAAAGAAAAATGAGGTTTGCACAAATGCATTTTGGGACTGGTATCTGGTAGCAGAAATAGCTCCACTGATGTCAGTGAAACTGTGACGTGTGTCAAATGGACAGACAGCGGTTCTGGAGAAACATTTTTCTGCGGCTGCCTGCCTGCATTGTGTTCGACTCAGCCTCAGACTATCAGAGCCCATAAATAGAAATCTTACTCTAAAAGTTAAACAGCTTCTTTATGCTTGTTGCTGTGCCAATGCCTCCTTTATAGAACACAGGGAGGTATTCAGTCCTAGCAGCAGGGTTTATTATTTGAAGATGAATATCAGATAAAGTTTACTTCTGAAAACATAAGGCAGCATAGACTCGAGTGCTGAAGGAAACAAGTATAGATAAACGTTGAATAAACATTGTGGGTCTTGCCTCTTCAGTATGACTGTTACAAATGTAGTGCTTTGCAGCTGCGAAGGGCCCATAAGGACACATGGAATAATAACTGCTGTGATCCAGTGGGTGAAATGTCGAACTGGTGGCAGAAGAGGACAGTTTTCTTGGCTCTACCACAAATGAGCTCAATGACATTTCCCCATTCCCTTTCATGTGCCATTTTGTTGGTGGTGGGTTGTTTTTTTGTTTGTTTTTGCCTCATCCTTTGGTTGACTTGACTAAATAGACAGTCAGTCCCTGCCTTGAGGAGCTAACAGCGGTCTGTGACTCTTTCTGTATGGATGGTATCTGTCATAACAGGGCTGTTAACCTAGCTGAAGTATGTGTACTACCATAATACAACCAAAAGAGGAAGTTTCCCTTATAACCTCACATGTAGTCATCTGCTATAACAATATCCTTTATTGTTGGATATGCTGGAATATAACTTGCTTATAAATGTCAAGGTTAACACTAGAGACGCAGAAAGAAGTTGGAAGCTAAAGGACAATGTTGGCCTAAGAACACGGGGATATCAAGTGGCCTTAAATAAATTTAGGCTGGAAATTAAGAGAAGTTTCCTAATATTATGGTCTGGACAGTCTACCAGAGGTAGTAAAGAGGGCAAATATATATATATGTAAAACTCAACTAGTTTACAAAAGTGATTGTATAATGCAATGCCTGTAACTGCAAGACCAAGTTTAAGGAACAGACAAGGAAGTCCATTTCAAGGAGCTGAAGTCCCTTCTGTTCAATTTATTTGAACTGGCTTTGCACAACCATGCCTTTATTCTTTTCCAATTCTTTTTAATATAAAATCTCTTCTTCAACTAGAAGAGTTTCTGGAACTAAAAATATTAACTGTTATGAAGGCTTTTCCCATTTTTTTCACACCAATAGAATGCTCACGCTCTTCTTTCTTCCCAATATACTTCAGAACAGCCTTTTTGGCAAGTGCAGCAGGAGCTTATGTTGTGAAGTATTGCTAACGAGAAAAAAGGTCTGTATTTTTAGACGTCTTTTAATGCAACTTAGCAATTGGAAGCAAGCCACCATCTTACATTATTACATCTCCCAGGATCACTACGAGGCATTCTGCAGAGCATATTTTCCAGAGGTTCAGGAAGGCAGTTATGTATTCAGTAGTGGCCTTCATTCAGAATTGTCAGAAATAACTGTAGTATTGCTGGGATTAATGGTACTTTTATCTGTCTGATTTAAAAGCTTTCCACTTATCTAGTTGTCTGCCTGTTATAGAAATCTGCCATGTCATAATGTGCTCATTCCACTGCTAGCTAGGAACTAGTATGAAGGTGTTTTTGTAGTGTTTTTACAGGTTTAATTGGATCTATACTATCTGCCTTCTCATAGTCTGTAAAGGTTATCCTGTCAGAAACAATTGCTTACTACATCTGTGCTGAAAAGTCAAAAGCAGCAGCTAGAGAATGGGATTGTGTCTGTAAAACCCTGTAACCCTGTAGCCTTTCTGTCCACAATAATTGTTTTAGATGATTGCAGCTCGGGGCTCAAAGTGTTCAGAAATAGCCAAGCTTGGCTTGTCAGCTGGGAGACTGAGGTGTACCTCACTGTGTTCTGCTCTTGCTTCATCTGTCCTGGTATAATGAATGAGACCAGCCCAGGTCCTGGGGCCCTTAGCACCTTCTTCTCCTGGATTGTGCTCCGGACCTCAACCGAAGTCCAGAGTAGCACCTATGTAAACTATAGTAACGATGAGAGAATGGATCCTAAGAACAGATTGTGGGAACATCTTTTACATTGCTGTATTGCTCTGCGTAGTTTTGCAGTGTCAGCTGAAATCATCTAGATGTAGTTCTATTGTGGCTTTTAATAGCCAAGGTCCCCCTCTTGGAAGAGAATCTGGAAGGCAGTAGCTGAGGCTTGCTAATGTAAAGACTGCACAAATCAGACCACCTTTTTGAAGAAAAATTGAATTTGGAAAGGGAACAAAAAAGAAAAAAGCAGAAAACTAAATATCTGCCAAGGAATAAACTGCAGTCCCATGTGGTTCGCTAGATAGCTTTAGATGTAGAATTTCTTAACATTCCAACTTGGAGAAGATGTTGATTGCCATTTCAGTCTTGAGACTTAGGAGAGCATGATTACTTATCTACACCAGAGTGAGATTTTCCCCCACTCTTTAAAAATAATGAAATCTTCAGATATTTGTGCTAATGTAGCAGAAACTTTTTTGATTTAAAGAGCGAGCTATCTGTGACTGAATAGAAAACAGTGTAGCTAAGCTGAGTGTGGAGTAAAGCAAAGCCTAAAACATTATTACAGCTTTTTAAGTACAGTAATAAAAAGTTTTGAGGGCTTGATTGACTAAGAAGTTAGATACATAACTAAAAAGCAGAGTATCTGTAGATAGTTGGTCCATCAAAGGACCAAAAAAAGAACTATAGGAGTCACTTAGGAGATTGTATGGAAGAATGAGCAGAATGGGAAATTCCCTAACGTAGCATTAAAAGTGAAAAGCGAAAGTATGGGATACCACCAGTGGCAGGAGCCTTTGTGTAAACTTAGGGTTCCAGTAAAGTAACAAATAAGAAAGTTCACAGCACACTGAACAGAGAAGATATCTATCTATCTGTACATATATAGATATATAGGGATCTGATTAAATGTGTGAGACAAAAGACTTGTAACACAAACATACTTGATTCAAGATGTTGGACACTCGTGTGTCTGTTAGCTATCGTAGACATATATTTATATATATGTGCTATTTGCTAGTAATAAAACAGTGGCTTACGATATAGCAGGTTACAGTCACTGTGCTTTTAACACATCAGCTCTGCTTACCAGTGTTTCTGAATGGTGGCCATGCTTTGTTACAGCAGAGGTGTTTAAAGCTGCTATAGAGGTTTAGAGGATCAATATCCATTAAAATAAATGCATTTCCAACGTTTAGATTTTGAGGAAGAAAAAATGTGATTAAAATCTTGAAAGAGTGGTTAAAATTCTCATGCCTGTATGCGTGTTGCTGTTTTCTAGCACTACTAGTGAAAAATACATATATTTCATAGGGTTTAGACCCCTTCTTCTGTGGGTGTTTGAAAAGGGCTAAAACAACCTGTGACTTCAAGAATTTGTAAAATGGATGGCTCGTACCAGCAGAGAAAAGTGAGGTCTGGAAACTTTTCTTTCTTCTCAGTTGAAGCTCCATCTTCCTTTTCCTTTTGAGGTGGCAATGTCCTTGTCATGATTCCAGAATTTTGATTCTGACTGAAAATGATCTTTGTTATAAAAACATGCTTTGCTGTTTGGGATGGATTGCATGAAAGCTTCTAGGAAGTATTTCCTCCCTAAAACAAGCTAAGTGTCTTGAGCTGGAGTACTTCCTCTAAAATCCATTCTTAAACCTGATTTCCATTTGCAAACATTTTATTGAAAAAAAAAATGTATCCAGTGTTAGCTTTCACTTGCACTTGTACAGAGGATAAAATGGATGTGATAGCTTCATTAGAATGACAAACATTTCTGATTCAAACATATTTAATTCTGCTTTACTTGCTTGATGATCCTTACTCTGCAAAAAATTCTAGATGTTACTGTCCTTGGGCATGTGATATTTCCGCATGGATTAACTGATACTGAGCAAGCTCTTTTATGTACACTACTTAAGCACAACATGTTTACCTTCCAATGTTTTCCCTCTCTGACTGCTTGCCATTCAGTAAACATTTATTTCGTATATTGTATAGGAGATACCATTTTCTGTTTATATTCAGCTTTTTCTTCTTTCTTACTGGGTAAGTTTTCTGGTGTGATCTTTTTTTTTTTTTTTTTTTTTTTTTTTTTCCCTAGAACATGTTGCCAAAGAAAGCTTGTTTTGGTTTGTGGCCAAACATTATGTCCATGAAATCTGTAGGGTTGCCTAGGTCTGTAGGTTAAGTTTAGTTAGGGATATGTATGTTGATATATTTGATGCCATGTATGTTTACCTCTTTTGTCAATGATTTGACAGTAAAATGCCCCGCCAATCAAATACATTTTTTCCAACTACTATTTCTGATGCAGCTACACATAGATATATTTCTGTACTCCCTCTCTTCTGTGCTTTTCAGGATGATGGATTTCTAGGCATCTTCTTCCCAATTCAGCTCTCTATTTTCGATTGCTCTTTGCTAGAATTACTAGCTACCATTTTGCCTGTTCTCATTTGATTTCCTTCCCATTTACCTGGTTCAGCTTTATCATCTTGCTTTGACAGCAGCTCCCAGATAACTGTCTGCTCTTTAAACACTCTGTTGTTGATTCTACTTTTGCAGATTATTACAAGCTGTATAAAAAGCTAGGCCTACCGCCGATCGGTGTGGCAGCCTCAGGACTTCGTTCATGAAGTTCAGCTTTCAAATTCAAAGAAATCCTGATCTTCTGACCTCAGTTTGCTTCTATCTGCTCTTTCTGCAGATTAGTTTTTTACAATAAGGAAAAGTTTGAATTTAGAAACTCTATTAAATGCTTCACTAATAATCATATACAACAATTGAAATGTATTGTCCTTCCTCCACTTAGTTATTAATTTGATAAAACTGTCTGAATAGTGTGAATTTTTCACCTTGCTGGTCACGGAGAAAATTGCTAAAATGGAGGAGTTACTGGCTTCATCTTCCTGTTGTCTGTAAATGATGGTTGGTACATAGATGTTTTTGAAATACCTGCAGATCCTGACCTGAGGACTGAAGCTCTTTTCTATCCCAAGGGGTATTTTTAAAACAGAGCAGCATTGACTTTCTTGGAGTAAAGTCCAGTAACACAGTTGTAGAGCTCTGGCATCTCGTCTGGGCTGACCTTGTACCATATTACCCTTTCTGTGACGACTTTGTGTTTAAGAGGATGTTACTTGGACGATGCAGTCCTGTCCTTCCCTAGTTTACAACAGTCAGTACAGACAGAAATTCCAGTTAAACCATAACAATATTATAATGTGTACCTGGAAAGCTGAAAAGGTTTCAGCATGAATTCCAAAAGCACTTGGATGCAAATGCTGCGGAGTGGCTATGGCACAATGCATCCCACACTGTGAATTTTATGTGAATTCGTCCTTGTAAACTTCTCTACTGGTACACAGAACTACCAAGCATATAGTAGCTAATGTGTGCACAGTGTCAAGAGACACATCAAGGGTATATGCATCCTACTTTACACTGGGCATGAGAGTTTTAATACCAATGAGCTGTGAAGTGCAGAGCTGGTTGGTGGAATATAATTCCCAATGGGACATGTTGTGCAGATCTCTCACAGGATTATCAAATACCTTTTATACTCGGCAGATTTTAATCTTTGAGTTGAGACCACTTGTTCAGTTTTACAGGATTATAACGAATGTGATTAAAGTTACAGATTGTGTTGGAATAGACCTGATTTCGCTGTCAAACAAAATACCGTGGTAATTCTGTGTTGCTGGCTGGGAGATATGAGGTGCCAATTAATTGCTTCTTTTCCCTTTTTTGTTGGTTTGTTTTCTTTTTTACTTTCATAAAATCTCTTGGCACAATTGTGCCTACGAGTTACATCATAAATGAGTAGATAACAGCATAGGCATAAACAAATGGAAAGCTCTACTAAATTTGCAAATATATGGAAGGAAATGTTCAAGATCCCTGCAGTCAAACTTGTTAACTGCTTACAAACAAATGCACATCTTGTCGTACAGAACATCTGCAAATGTTAAGGGACAAAGACTGATTTTAAAGTTGCAAGACTGAAGTGCAAAGAAGAATGAGCAGAGAAGTGATCTTTTCCACTGTCTGGTGTGTCTCTCTGTTTTGCTGTTCTACTGTGTCACAAGACTGCACAAAGGACTGGAAAACTTCTGGGGACAGACCTGAGCCTGCTGAGGGTCAGGGGAAAATCAGGTAGCAATCAAGCAGCTGTGCATGCAGCTTGTCTGCATGCTGAAATAAGGGGACAAAGTTTGAATCAAGCAGTTGGTTTGAGAAGTTTGCAGGATTTGCTTTACTTTTCTATTTACTCCAGGCGCACTACTACACTACTGGGGTTTTGACTTCTATCCTATAAATCTGCAGAGGGCACTAACCCAAGGAAGAAGCTGCTTCTAGAATCTCAACCCTACTTTGAACCCTCACATCTCTTATCTTATTCTTGGCATGGTGCTGCAGGTGTTGAGTGAGCAGGGCTTTGTTTATATCCTTGAGTTACTGAGCTGGCAAGCTCCTAAGGATCCACAAACATTTCCACATCCAGAAACCGGATATGCTGGTCATGCTGGCACACAGGAGAGGATGGGAAAGCAGGAAGTTTTCAAGTTACCTATGTCTTGTTAAGACAAAGATTGTTGTGTCAAAAGCAGCCTGTGCTTTTGGCAGCCCTGGAAACCACACATGAACAGTTTTACATGGGGTTATTATCAGTGTCTAGGATGGCATGGGAAACTGCAAAATACTCTGGCCCTCCACAAGGACTGCCACAGGCCTCTGATAAGAAAAACGAGGTTCTCTAGATCTTGTCAAAGAGGATTATTAAGAACCTTACAATAACACAATAACACAGTAAGTCTTCAACTAGAGAGGTCTTTGAGAAGTATATACACAAAGTATGGTGTATGCTATCGACCAGTTTAATTGATGGGCTGGAACTCCTGGTCCCTGACAACTTTACAAGTGCAATCTTCCAGGAGTGGGGAAATTCCAGGTCTCATAACCTGCAGAAGAAAGCAGTTTGATTAGAGCTGACAATATTAAAGAACCATAAGAGAGACTAAATCTATCAGTGGATTTGCTTCCTTACCCCTATAGATTTTGTAAATTTTCAATAGGTTCTTCACCAGAAGTATGCCACCTTCCAAGAAAAAGGATTTGGGATAACAGAAGTGATTCCTCTTGTCTTTGAGAGCTTGCAAATGTTGACCACAGAAGAGCCCTGTTTCTTACAGGCAAAGTAACAGTTACATTTTGGTTTTCTTTAAACTACCATCCATGAACATTTGCATATTTGATCCAGTGTAATAGGTCTTGAAAAGTATGTGAATACGTAGCTGTAGGTGATAAAGAAATTTTGTGAAATACTCAGAGCTTGCCTCTACAATTGTAGTTGTAGTCCCCTCCCCCCTCCCGCTTTTTTTTTCTTTTTCTTTTCTCCCTTGTAACCATTTTAAAGCAATCAAATGGAACCAGGGAGGCAGAAAAAGATCAAGCTGCTGCACAAACACTTCATGTTTCACTTAATGAAGCTGATTGCAGACTGGGAAATTCAATAGAATCTGTCAGCGTCCCTATTAAATATATTATCTTTCTAGTAGGAAATCACTCCTCTTTACTACCAAATTTTCCTGAAAAACTATCAAGTTTAGTTGACTGCACTTGACTGTAAACATGGTGGTTTTTCTTTGATCTCTGCACTAATTTCACCACCAAGCACGTTGTGTGAAGCTATTCAAGGTGTCCTGTGGAACCTCTTGCCACCAAGCTGCTTCACTCTTTGCTGCAGGTGAAACACTGAGGGCATTGTTGGAGTCCCCTATATGGGCTTCCTCTTCCTTTCTGCAATGAAGAATGAGGTTTGGGTGGGACAATTACTGACAGAATTTGCACCAAGTGACTGGCAGATGAAGTTCAGCTTCCAAATGTTGAGACCAAGGGCGAGAGGGGGATTGTAGGCATGCCACTCTAGGACTATTTGGTGTGTGCAGCTAGAGTGAATGCAGCATTTAAATCTGCAACACAGAAAAGTAGAGCAAGAACAAACCCAGGACCCAAACAGAGCAAGAGTCAAGGTCCCATTCTTTTAGCAGCTTCCTTCCCATTTGGAGAAGAGGTTTTGATAAATGTGAAGAGAGGCATGGAAAAACATTTCCAGAGTTTGCAGTGCTTCTAGCTTTTGTAAGTTTTTAGTTCAGATACATTTTTATAATTATAGAAAGTTTATAAAACTTATAGACAAGTATTCAGATACTCTTTTATATTTTTTGATTTATAAGGAATGTCTCTAATTAAGATTACATTAGAAACTTCCATATTTATCCTCAGGACATGTTCTTCTATTTTGCAGCCCTGTTACAATACACATTTTTTTTTTAAAAAAAATTGATCTGTTATTTATTTGGTTTGCACAAAACTCTTAACAAGTTCCTTATGCATGCTTTGACAATCATTAATTTCTTCAATATACTAAGTCCAGAGAAAGAAAAATATCCATGTTAATCATCAAACACATTATGAGCATCTTTGTTTCTGTGTCAGAGCTGGACAGTTCTGACAAACATTACACGTAATCCAGCTAAGGCACAAAATGCAGTTGCTTCTTGAAGAGATGCACAGAGACAACAGTCACCCCGTGATCAGAGTGGGTTTGAATTAAGTTGAAAACAGAACAATTGGTTAAAATATCTGTAATTTTAGTTTTCATGTTGAATAGGGTCTCTGTGCCCAGATGTTGGCTGCAGGGGCCTTCCTGAGGGGAGCTGGGGCTGTCTCACGCCAGTTCCAGAAGGTTCCAACAGCCCCAGTGCAGGGCCCAGCCCCTCAGCAGCACCTCTGGGGAGGTGGCTGGAAGAAAGGGCAAATGTGCTGCACAGAGGTGAGAAATGAGGTGAAAAAAGTGTGAAAAATAGTTACGAGGGGAGAGGAAGAAGAGGAGGTGCTGGTGCTGCAGGCATGGGGCAGGGGAAGGTGCTTTGATTCTTGTCTGTTTCATACTATCCTACTCCAGCTTTAATTGGCAATAAATTAAGTTAGTTTCCCTCAAGGCGAGTCAGTTTTGCCCATGACAGTAATTGGCAAGTAATCTCCCTGCATATATTTCCACCTACAAGCTTTTTCATCTTATTTACTGTCCCTGTCCTGCTGAGGAGGGGAATGAGGCAGTGGCTTGGTGGGCAGCAGGCAGCCATCCAAGATCAATCCGCCCTGCCATACTACTCGAGTAAACCTTGAGGACATGAAGGAAAATTTTGTGATATATACAGCACCAAGGCTACCTGCACAACAAATAGATAGATGTCTGTGGGTACTTTTTTCCTCAGAAAAGTCATATATTTAGCAGAAAGAGATCCAGTGGCGCTGGGGGAAAAGTTAAGTGTTGGACATATAAATAGGCCAGACACCACTGGAAAAAGGAAGAAATTTTAAGTTTTTTTCTGTCTGAATATTTTAATAAAGCAATACTGAGTGACCACATAAGGAAATTTTAATTAAACAAACAAATTACAGAAGAAATATTTGAGAAAAAAAAAATAAATGTGCCAGTAAAGCCCAACCCTGTAGAGAAAAGGATCTTAACAGAGTTCTGTAAATGCTGAGATAGCTTCTGTTATGATTACATCTTTGTTTGCTCTTCTTGGTCTGGCATTGCCAGTATAGCTAAAAGAGTGATTGTTGTCTCTCTATACATTACCCTTAAGATTATTTAGAAAGGTCTTGAACCAAACATTTTTGAAGTTGACAGTAGCATTTCAATGAACACCAGTGATCTGCCTCTGTTCTAATAAGTGACATGAGATCAAATTTAATAAGGCAATGTCGAGTGAAAAGGCAAGCCAGTTAACTCCACAATTTTAAGTATATAAAGCACACCAAGTATTTAAAAGTTACATCAAAGACCTAGATGTTAGTAGCACAATTGTGTGTGAGGGGAAAAAAGAAAAGTAAACCTATCTTGTCCCTTTGTCTTTTCCTGTTGTGCTTCTTTTTCATCTAACTTTTTATATCTAATCATGCCATTATGTCTTCCTAATATAGAGCTAAAGATGAAAGGTGACAGCTATAATAGAAAGAATTGATCACATATTTTTTTTCTTAGCAATGTCTGAGGTAAATTTGTAATATGCTTAAGAAAACAGAGAAGAAATCTTACTGATAAATTAAGCCTATTTCATTTCAGATGACTGTCCACTGAGGATTGTCATCACTGCAGTTGGCCTCAGAATATCATTGACATTGGTCACAAACAACCTACTCTTTAATATCTAGGATACAAAGTCCCTTTGACATCTGCCGTCTCCATTCCACAGTCAAACTCTCACTGGTGCGATATTGGCTGTAATTGAACTTGGAAATTGCTTCACTTTCTGAAATGCTGACTGCTTAATTATGATTGGGGAAATAGCAATCTACAGCCATAAGCTCAGATAACTATGTAACTCAAAAACTATGTAATTATACTTGTGAATAATGCTTGCGGTGATTTATGTTAACAATAGTAATATGCAGAAGGACCACTCAGCAGACCTTGAGTTCCTTCAAATTTATGTAGTGTGGAAGGGAGCAAAGAAGCAAAATGAATCACTAAATAGAAAGAAGAGAGGAAATGCAGGCCCTCGGTCTTGCTTCCTTTTATTCCAAAGGTGAGTCAGTTACCCAAAAAGGCTTCCAGAGATTGCATAGTTCAGTTCCCATCAGTTCCCAGCTTAATCAACAGGTTTATCTTTGTATAATAACTAATATATTATGCCCAGTAATCTTTAGCTTCAGTTCTCCATCTGTAAAACAGGGACTACAAGGACCCTGTTTTTCAGGTATACTTTTGAGTATTAAAAGCAGAGATCATTCTGAGATGCTTGAATACTGTCAACAGGAGTCAACGTGGGCATCTGTATAGTGAAAAGAAGCTTTTCTTTCAGAACACTGTGTGATTATAAAGCCACAAGTTTTGGTTGTTGTTGTTGAGGAATTATAAAAATTACTGTTTCATTTTAGCCTGGAAAACGAATGACAGCAAATTTAAAGCTCCTAGTTTTGCAGAAGGTAGCCTATTCAAAACAACATGGAGATACTGATGACTCTGGATAAGCTGTCTCATACATCAGAAGTTATAAATCACTGTAATGTAGCGGCTATCCCATTCAGATCTTACCTTTTTTTCCTGTAGGATGTTGCTTGTGTGGTGTGAGTACACCACACACAATATTTAAATCACTGCTAAATTGGTGCAGTGTTTCTGTTCAATTAATTTTAGCTCAAGTTAACTCCATGATAGCAGATGACTCTGTCTACACTCATCATGTGTCTTGGTAGATTCATGTAGCAGATTGGTTGTTCATAAATCTTTGTTCCATGAAAAAACTCAGTGGTGTTTTCTCCTGATTTTCTGCATCTTGTATTTTTTCTTGTGAAAGTGAAAGTACATAGGCCCCTGTCTGCAGATGATTAATTACTCTATAACAAAGCAGCTGTGGAGCCTGGCAAAACTGCACTCAGATTATGGTCTTAAAATAGTGGATGGACTTGATGCTTTTCTTTCCAACCATTTTACAATTGTTGTCATAAGAATGAGAGATAATTGCATTGCTCTGTATTGTCACCACATTTCTTGTCATATGAATAGGTTCATTTAGTGGCACCATCTTAGGTTGTTATGAAAATGAGGCATCTGAACTTAAGGCTGTGGCATCTTTTTCTCTATGAGCAAGATCCAAATCCCAGGGTCCAAGTACAGATTTTAAGTAAATGCGATATTTGCATTATGTGATTACAGGCTTTGCAAAAGTGATTCAAGGATGCCCATTGCTTTTTCATATGTTTAAAAAAATGTAAGTTTATCTGTTGTACAGGTAAAAGGGGGTTGATGCTTAGGGAGAGAATAGCAGAGTAAGGAGTAGAACTGAGATGTTCCATTTTTCAATCCCATAGTCAGTTGATCTAGGATTTCTTGCGTAGAGATGCTATGCAGAATATTTAGTGGTAGGGGCAATTGTTGGTAGTCAACTGCCATGTAGCTGCCTCGAGGTTCTTCAAAGATACAGAAGTTCTGTTTTACTATAGAAAGTACTCAAATTAACTAAAGTAACGCAATTAAGTACATCTACAGATGAAACCCAGACAAGGTTACAAAAATATCAGGCAAAGAAAAATGTCTCAAATTGGTTCAGATTAGCATTAATCATCAATTATAGACTACTGTATTTTTATTCCTTTTTTTTTTTTTTTAGCCTAAATGTACAAATCAACATTAACCCTACAATCAACATTATGCAGAAGGCTTGATAGGAGAAATTCATCTTGATGTAATAAGCACAGCTCCACTGAGATCAATGGTGATATTTAGGCTGAGGATAGGACTCAGCTTTCTAATTTGCCAGCAGCATATGAAATGATCATTTATGCTGGCACTATAGTGAGATAAGAATTGGAAGACAAATACAAGAATTAAGGAATAAGGCTTAGTTCCCCCTTAAAAAGTGGTTCATTTAGTTAGCTTTGCTTTGCAGTTTAGTTGTGTTCATATAACACACACGGAATCATACTCAAAAGAGATTGAAGTTAACCTGTTTCTCTGAGTGGTTCTGTTTGTTGGTTTCTTGGTTTCTTCCAGCAAGGATGCTTTCTTTCGTCCTCAAAAGAACCCCCTCCTTGATAGGCTGTGGTTTATTTTCTCTGCTTGTGTAGTCATCTGTAACTCTGATTCCCCTGTGCCTTTGGTTGTCTATAGACACTGATTATGACAAGATTATTCTTTGGTACAGGTAAAGAGATGTGTATTATATGCAACTTAAGTGGCTGAAAATGAGGTAATGGTAATTTAAAAAAATATATTAATAACTAGTTGAAGGCCAGTCTGATGATTATATGGTGTGTTACATAGATCATTGTATAAGTGTGTTTTTTGACCATAGCATTTGTATGTCGTAAAATCTATACCTGAAAGTAATGGGTGCTTTCCTTGGATCTGTGTTTCTCTCAGGACAGATATCAGTGGATGGATTTATGCGGTATCTGAGTGGAGAAGAAAATGGCGTCGTTCCACCTGAGAAACTGGATTTAAATGAAGATATGTCTCAACCACTGTCACACTATTTCATCAATTCCTCACACAACACCTACCTCACAGGTACAGTGTTGTAGAGATCTGATTTCTTCTCTTACAAGAATTCATAGCATATTTGTGCTGATACCATAAAATACAACAACAGCAATAGCAGTAAATGATGACAGTGCTTAGTCTTCAGGGAAGCAAGGGTAGCACTTTTAATTGTTTTCCTAGCTACTCCAGTTCATACATTGAATTAACAAGTGAGCAGTAGTTGTGTTGTTTGGATAAAATCTGATGAAGCCCAATGAAATCCCTGGAAATTTCCCTCTACTTAGATAAGATTCTAAGAATAGGTCCTTTTCTGGGGAGGAGAGAGAAAGTACTTTCAACAGCAATCAAGAGTAGTCAAGCAAGTATGCAAAGTAGAATATGGAAACATCTCTATAGCTAATAAATTGGCCCATCAACATTAAATTTGACAGTTTTTGCGTTCAATGAAATTTGCTTTGAATCAGAGAATGAAGAGGTCTCAACATGGCTTTTTGATGGTCCATTCATATCTGCAAGGAATGGAAATCTGTTTTTTAACAGTATTTCCAATGTGTGACCTAAAAGTTTATGAGCTGTCATGTTTTTTAAAAAAATCTGATCATTCAGAAGATCCTGTTAACTTCAGTTAATGAGTCTCACCTGTTTTATTTGAACACCTAAGTCGACAGTGTTTTGAGATTCCTTAAAAACAACAACAACAAAAGTAAAAGTAAGCATTTGTGATAAGTAGATGTGTACCAGGAATTCTCTTATTTATTTGATTTGATGTTTGCTTTACCTTGTTATGTTTGCTAATGTTTCAACATTATGTGACAAAAGAAGTAATGCTGCAATGTCTGCCCAAACCACGGCTCATTTATAACAGTGGCTTTTTGTATGTTACTAAGTTTACAGACTTGCCTTGACTGACTGAGTCCTGCTGGATGCCAATAGGCAATAACCTAAACAAAAGCACGCAGTGGTGATGCTCAGTTTAAACAAACCGTGTGGTAGTTGCTTTCATATGAACGAACTGTCACTGTTTCCAGTAGACACCCATTTTTCAGAGCTTTACATCTTGGCTGTGAAATGTGTTTTGTGCAAAAGTTGTCATATAAGTATTCGGTTTGACAGCTATTTTGTTTTTGCAAATTAAAAAGAAAAAAAAAAAGCGTGGCCAATTTTAAATTATGATTCTAATATGCAGAAATTTATGTTCTTTGGAAGAGTGCAGACATTCCAAAGCAAAAGTAATTTTTAATTACAATACTTCGCAGGCCTTGTGTCCGGTATGGACTTAGTTCTGTCAGTGAGGATTAGGACCCACTTAAGCCAAATACTACAGCCTTATACAGAGTTTCTGGAAGGAAACAGTAAAGCTGTACAAATGTGGGAAGAATAGGCCAACAGGGAGGGCAGGTGGTGCAGTTTAAATTTGGTCTAAAGAGATAAAACACTGCCTTTCCTTCTACCAGCAGGCATTTATAGCCAGTACCATATCACTGATTTTTCTCAGGGCTGATCAGGGCAGAGGCATGTTCTCAAGGTCTAGAAGCACAGAAGCCAAAGAATTAAGGATAGAAATTCATGATTTGTCCAACCCGTTCTAAATTTTTAATCACAGCATGGGTAACATAAAATACTTAATTATTTTAGCAGAAAGAACATTTACCTTGAGGAAACTGTCCAAATTCAATTTGACTTCTGTGTGAAAGTCTTCAAATCATCTAAGATTGCATCTGCAGATTTCTTCACCTGCATTTCTAAAGAATTGCAGAAACTACATTTCAAAATATGATCCTCAGAGTTAATTTAACATAGAATTCATGGCTTAGAAAATTGGAGAGAAGTAAATCAGAGTAAACTCAGGGAATATGGCAAACTAATTTTGAATCTCTTTCAAATTTCATTTAAGAGCATGTATTTTCACATTTAGAGGCACAAAACATGTGCCCTTGCCTTTTAGTGGGTTCATTTGTTCAGTAAGCATGTGGCAGCTGGCTGACAGTGGGATTAATGGTGTGATTTTTATCCATGTATTACAAAAACTGACAGCCTCAGATTTTGGTTTGAGGCTAGACCAGATACAACAATCACATTACCATTTGCACTCTTCCAACAAGGACTTAATTCAGATGAAATCTGTAAAATTTATGGTCACAAACTATTCTTTTTGCCAAGAAGATTTCAAAGGGTCTGCTGAAGTGCTTACAGCTTTGGAAGGGAAGCTTCAGTAACACCTCTGCCCTTACTGGAGCTGTGAAATAGAAACTAGTCATGTAATAACTATTAGGAAAAATAAGAAAAGCATTCGGTCTAGTCATACTTTATTATTACTGTGCTTAATGCCCTACCAATTATTTCTAGCTTTGTTAGTTTTTTAAACCCAGAAAAACCATCCACAAAGAAACAGCATTATAACATAAAAAGAAACATGTGCACACTCTGAATTTATTTTTAATTACCCTGATCATTTTCCTAGCCTTTAGTAGAAACCCTTGGCAGTACATCAAGTCTTGATTATTTATTTAGAAGTATTACTGCTTTCTTAGGGAAATGTAATTTTTAAGAACAATGGTAAAAACCCCATCAAGAAAGAAGTGATTTACATTGAGCCTAGGCTAGCTTAAAGTAATGCCAACTTTTGGAAACTTTTATTTCCTGTCTGTCACTGTTGTCATATTTATTTATTTATTATTTACTCCTTTGAACCCTTAATGTACAACCCTGCTTTTTTTTTCTGGTTTCTCACCAGTCTTGCCCGAGGTTACTGCTGTTGTCACAGTGGGGAATGACTTTGCAACATTTCTTTTAGCAGCACCCAAAGTCAAAGACAAATGACGATTACATATCATTATCAGCATTGCACACTTTGATGGCTTTGCAACTTGCTGTGGTATACGTGACATGCTAAATATGAAAATCACAAGTCTTTAACACATTTTGGTTTTGGATAAAAGGAAAAATAATAGCAGCAATAGGTTGCAGAGCTATCAGTCTGTAGTATCATCAGTATGTAGCCAGCATGGGACTATCCCACTCGCCCTCAGCATCTGCTTCCCTGCCTACAGTCCTGTACTTTCAGTGGTCTCTATAAAATTAAAAAAAATCCCATGAGGGGCATGTTCTTGTCCTTTATTGCTACTATGGCCTCTCCTATACCATCCTCCAGTTCCCAGTGATTCCTCAGTCATAGTTGTTGCTTATTATCTGCAGTCAACACTTCCCTGAATCCTTCCTCAGCTTCAAAGCCTCCAAGATGACAACACCATACGGAAAGGAAGGAATGCTGGGCGATGCCTGGTCTGAGCATGAGCTTGTCACAAGAGCAGGAGCAGTTTTGGCTGGCTGCTTCATGCTTCTCAAGCTGTGCTGAGCTCAGGGGATCAGCTGTCAAGGCCCAAGGCCATGCTGTCTTCCAGCCCCACCATATCCTTCCTGATGAACTAGAGGGTAGGAAAGCTCAAGGAGCTCATGCAGCACTGAGGAAGGAGCTGTAGATGTCCTCCCACCAGCAGCATCAGTAAATCCTGTGCAGCAATCATCTGAGGTAGAAAAATGAGTTTTTTTCCTGGGGTCACAATTTATCTTAGCACAAAGGCTAAGGGGTAAGGAGGAGCATAGTGGGTTTGTTTGTTTGTTTTTTACCATCTAGCTGTTACTACTTTTCATGATTCCCCTTCAGAATATCATAAGAACTTGTGTAACGTCGGGGAACGGGGCTGAATTTCCAGAGGTGAACTGAATTTGAATGTGATAATTTCACCTCACAGGAAGGAAGCTACAGACCACTACCTGCTTGCTGAGGCCTATTCAGTGCAATTGTGGAAGCAGCTTCCACAGTCACAGTGTTGAAATAATTTTAGCCATTAAAAAAGAAAGAAATGAGTGGAAGGAAAGCTGTTGTCACTTCAGAAGGTAGAAGATGATCTGTGCAGAAGGTCTTAGGTGTAACTTTGCAAGACCCCAGTTTGGTACCCTGCTCTGAAACTAAATTCCTGCGCACTTGTGCAGAGGACATTACCTCTCCTGAGAAGAATGGTGAGCTGGGGAGGAGTTCAGGTCAGGAGAAGGGATAGATCCTGTTGAGCCATTCCCTGGTTCAAAGATTGGGCAGAAAAAGCTACTTAAAGTTTGAATAAGTAGGCACTGTAGTAATGAAGATTATTTTTGTACCTTAAATGGACAGCCTAATGATTTTACTTATGATGTGTCACCATCTGGAGTCAGATTAGCTAAAATTAAGATTAAATGGACTATCGGTGTACAAATATATACAGCTGTCTGCTGTTACATGCACATGTTCAGCAGCTTCTGTAGGTTCATGATTCCTATCTGCCCAACACTCTCTTCCATCTTGCTCTGAGACAGTTGGATTTTCTGAGAAGGTGAGTACTCAGCTAAGCAGATCTCTAATTGAAAGTGCCTTGGGTCTCCAGCTCTGTCAAGTTTTTCAATGATTGCTCCAATTTTTACAGCTGAATGTTCATATATGTGCTCCTGAACGTCAGTTTACCTTTTTATGGTGCAAAGCGGTACATGCCTACCCGTGCCAGTTCCCTCTTTCAGAAGCCGTACTCCAAGTGAGAGGGTTTCTACTTTTTAAAGTGAGCAGAAACCATGTAAAAGGAGGGGAAAAAAACAATTAGATTGTATCCTTAAGGCAGAACTAATTATTGTATTCCAAATCAGCAGCTGACACCAACATTTCTAGAGGAAGTTTGCTTACAGTAGCAACAAAGGTCAACATAAAGGTTAAAAAAAAAAAAGTTTGATCAGATCTGAGATTATTTGATTGATCAGATCTGAGAAAGCATTAAAAGTAACAAGATATAGAGCAAGAGCCTTGTTTTGACTAACAAGCAGCAACGGCATACATCACACCACTGGGGTCTAATTCAACTGTCCTGTTTGTAGCAAAATACCTTAAAAGGAGAATAAATTCAGATGAATGTATGGTGTCTAAAAATACTGATGCCAGCACCTTCTGCCACTACTAGAGTCCAGAGCCAGACTCCCAGTAGTACAGGGCTCTGAGTTCGCATGTTGCAAACTACAACATATGTTGTAATGAAGAAGTCAAGTGACTACAAACACCTGCATTCAAATATCCCCCGTTTGGAGAGAATGCATGTCTTAAAACCGTAATCAAGTTTTAAGTCCATGTAATATTGTAAATATCTTGCATTTGTAAAAACAGTGCTAAATGAACCCAAGAAGGGTGTACTTGCTGAGAAATGAGTCACTTAAGGCTATAGAAGTTTGGAAATGCTCTGCATGGGAAAACATGGCTCATATTCTAAGCACAGGCTCATTGACCTTAGTGTCCTTTTACATGTCAGGTATGATCTGGCCCAATATATTTTTAACAAGCAATTTTTGTCAGAATTTGTTTCTCCTTATCCAATATACCATAAGGTGATAAAAATATTGTGGCACTACAGTAAATGTTTTGTATATTATAGAAGGAGATACGTAATGCTTTTAATTTCCAGTATTCAAAATTTGATCTGTATTCAGGATATTAAAAACGTCATTCTGCAAGTATTCCTTTTAGTGTCTCTGTTAACACATTTTGGAATGGATGCAAATAGAGACTCACATGGCAGAAGTTTATAAATGATAGACATACAAAAACATTTGAGCAAACATTTCTAATAATCCATATTTTAGAAAAAAAAAAGCTATTGAGACTATTAAAACCTTTGCTAGCATTTTTCACTCTGACTGGGATTTGTTCTGACTATTGAATGTTTTGAAGGTTAAATATCCTCTTACACTGGGCAGAAATCCTTCCAAAAGAACTGAGCTTTATTAATAAGGTAGTGTGGGAAAGTGTTACATGACAAGCAATGCATGTCATGATTTACTTAAGCACTTTGGAAGGTTATGGATCTTGTAGTCCAAAGCACTTAGCAATAATAACAGTCAGTAGTCTCTCAGGAGGTATAGCAGAGTTTGTTAATCATAAAATAGTTTGTTAATCAAAATTCAATATGCTTTGAGGGAAAAGACAGAGAACATGAAAATAGAGTTCAAAGTGAATGCAGTTTTTCAGGCAGCAGAGCTCAGAGGACCCATATAATGACAACCAAGTTTTCATAAGCAGATGCTTAGGGACGAGTACACAGAAATGTGTGCTGTTGTACCCTGATCCATGCTCGTGCTCGTTTGTGTCCTGCAAAGAAAAAGAACCTCTGCTTACCCCAGATACTGGGATTGCACCAAAAGCGTTATTTTGATAACGTGCCTCAATCAGAGAAGCACACACATACAAAAAGTGAAGTAAAATAAGAGGCACATTGTCACTTTGCTGACTCCATTTGGATTTTCAGAACCTTCCAGCAGTGGCCAAGCTATGTTATTTACATGTGTTTTCCATCAGTTCCAGCAGGTGCTATGAAAACTTACAGATTTCAGTAGGAATAATGTTAGTGCTTCAGAGTATTTATGATCTAGTTCATGCATAAGATATGCATGATAAACAGGAATTTTCCAATAGAAAAGTTATTCTATTACAGTCCATAGCAGAAGGTAAAAACACAGAAAGCAGACAATGCTACTCGGTGAACAAACCAAAATATACAGTTTCCAACATAAAACCTAAAGAGTAAAGCAAGGATTAATCTGTGCCATATTGCCTGTCTGGATGAAGTGTTTTATGTAACTCCTGTCAATGAAGAATCTTTAGCATAAATGAACTCACTGCCTCCTTTAAAAAGCAAGTGAATGCCCTTCACTAAATCCATAAAGACCTTCTTGGCAGGTTTGCTAGAAACCAGGAAACTACATCCATTTTCTTCACATCTAAAAGAAGCACTAAGCCACTCTTCCATTATCTCTGCCTCTCTGCTACAAGAAATTTGTATCCATCTGACTGGAACCAAACCTGCTGAAGCGGATGAAAACACCCTGGCTGGATATCCTTCCCTGAATGCAACATCTGGATTTGTTTGGGTTTCAATACTTCCTGAGTTTGTGAAGAACTGAGTTTTCCTTGTTTATTTTTTGATTTATATTATGTCATTGTTGGAAGTTGGTAGTCTAATTAAGTTTCTTTCTGCATAGTGGAGTATCACATCAGGAAATTTTACTGACCAATTGAATGTAGCGATTAGAGTGTTAAATATAGATTTGAGACCTAGTAATGGCACTACTAGTGACTCTGCAGGAGGCTGGTTTTATCTTCCACTAAACACTGCATGTTATTAGAAAATGTGCTCTTGCTGTCCTGAGTTGCCTCTGAATTTCACTTTGATTGACAAATTATAACAAAGTCTTTCAGAACTAATACATTATTTTGTTTTAAGTCAATTCTGTCTAACAGAAGTTTTTGTATTTGCTTTGATTCAGTTGCTTCTCTTCACTCACAGCAGTTTAACTTATGGCAGAATGCAAACCATGACATTGACTCTGCCTAAGTCACTTCCATTAAGTTGTTATGCTTTTTGTATGCCTTTGAGTGGTATTCCTGTCAGCCAAGGGTAAAAGATGCTGCTAGCTCTGATTATTATTAGATTATTTGTATTTATTCCTGAGGCCCAAAATGACTTCCCTTTTTTCATGTTCTCGTTATGTTGTCTCAGCTGGACAGCTGGCCGGTAACTCATCGGTGGAGATGTATCGGCAAGTACTTTTGTCAGGCTGCCGCTGTGTGGAGCTGGACTGCTGGAAAGGACGAACAGCTGAAGAAGAGCCGGTCATTACACACGGTTTCACTATGACAACTGAAATATCCTTCAAGGTACAGCAACGTAGCATGCTGAGGCGGTTGGCTTTAGCCAGGGTGGTTTCTTTCACATAAAATGCATGACAAATGCATTGCTGCAAAGGTGAAAGGGAGGAAAAATGTAGGAGTAAAAAGTTCTAAGAGATGATTTCAGAGAATGTGGGGAATCACTGGAAAAGTTGCAGTATTCGAACCTTGCAAAGGAAGAGATTCTTGATGATTACACGTATCCCTGATACTTGGGATCAGATCTGAAGCGCTAGAGGATGAAAAAGAAAAATAAGTAGCTTTGGAGGATGTGAGGGGTTATTAATGCCATTCAAACCCTAAACCTATCATCTGTATTTCTGAATGTCATCTTCCATTTCCCTTTTCCATAATAAAAGGCAGATGCTCTACCCTAGCAATAACATTAAATTGTTACCTTGTTATTGTCAAAGATGTTTTTGATCTGACATGTTAGAGGAGTGGGATGGAGGTGTTTTGCTATAGTTTTAATATTGGTAGTTAGCACAGCCTGTAATGATACATCGAGATATCATCTTTGAAGACTGAAGAAATAATTCTTGGTTATCTGAAACACTAACTTGCCCTGGAAATATATTTCTAGACCTCCCTGTGCAAGAAGATGCGGAAAAATGTCTGTTTCTGAATTTGCTTGTATTGCAGGTGATAGATGTGGATTTTCTACCAGTTACAAATTTGAGGCATGTCTCCCACACTGAAGCATGAGTTGATTATTTTTTTTTGTCTTATTATAACTTCCTTGAAGAAGAAAAAAAAAAAAAAAAAGAAATAACAATACTACCACACAGACAAAACACCAACTTTCACTCTCACCGGAGTATCCCCTTGCTTTTTGTCAATTTGCTTTCTCTAACTCTCCACTGACTGAGTTAATCACAGGAAAATGTAAAACACAACCTTCTTGCACTTTTGTTATTAACTCTGCCATGAATCTGATGAAAACCATTTATGTTTATATGCATAGAGTTTGATTGCTGGACGTCGTTTAATTAAGGAAGATAGCTCTCAATTCCTTTGGCCATGAGCAAGAATGTAAAACAAAATTAATCTAATTCTTAAAAAGAGCATGAGCAGGAATTAGAATCATAGTGGTAATCATCCTGGTTATTTAGATGTCCAACTCTAGGCTTTTTTTTTTGAAGGAGAGATATTGGAAAGTGTTTTAAACCAATTCAGGGATATTTCATCTGTCACTGTAGGACACATTTTTTCTCCACATAGAAACTGTAAAAATGTATTGACTGCTGGTTTTCTTTTGAACACTCAAAGAGTGCTGCTTGACTTAGAAGGAGCAAAATGATAGCGAAATGATGTGTCAGAAGTGTGTGAATCAATTCGGAGTGATCACTGGGTCTTCAGTGCTGAATCATTTGTTGGTTCATGTGTTTGGTGTGACCACAGCACACAATGCTTCTGTTCAGTCTGTCAGTTTTCACTGCCTCAGACAGGCTTTCAGAAGTGTGGGTACAGAAGCAATACGTACTACCCATTCTTACGTTTCTAGGGATTTGTTCTGGGGTTTTAGTCTTGGATTTATTTTTTTCCTGTTTGCTTTTTACTGGGCTTCATGACATAGAAATCTGTGAGGTTTATCTCAGCTGCAGTCTGTGAGCTGCTGCAAGAATATGATCTTATAGGGTATTTTTCATGCCACAACAAGGAATCTGTGCATATGTACTTATATATACCTTGGAGACCTGTTCCATGTGAGTCATTCTGCAGCTGAAGTAAAATGTGCAATTTAACATGTTGTTCTTTTCTGACCATAAAGAATTTGCATTTGCACTGAAGGCACTGCAAGACTGAATCACCAGCATGCCTCTTACTCTGTTGAACCAGTATCTGATTTTTTTACCCTCAGATTTCATCAAAGTCATCCTGGTTTTACTCTTTCAGGCTATCTTCTCCACCCATGTCAAATTCTGTCCCTTTTTGCAACTGAGAATGCAGTTGAAATTAACTTTATGGATTTAGTCCACAACTAGGGTAGTGTGTAGGAGCAAGAAAGGCCTCAGGACTGATCTCTGCACTGCTGCTCATCTCAAGCTCCATAAGCAAGGAGGTAGGGTGCAAGTGGGTGGAGATCAAGCCAACACCCATGATGTGGGTGGAAAGCATCTAGGTGAGAGGTCTCTCTATTTGTAACCCTTTTCTCAGCCCTGCTGTGTGCTTGCAATGATAAAATTGCCTTAGATGTTCTTGAGAATTACACATTGTTAGCGATGTAACATGGCACCAGCACTCAATGATTTACTGGTGTTGGAAAGAAAGCATGTGGCAGGAATAACTCCATCATGGAGTGACTTTCCACATGGGAGAATCGCTGCTGTGAAACTGCAGCTTCCTATCTGCAGTGTTCCAGCCTTCTGCACCATTTACTACTCTTCCAGTAAATGCTTTGCCTTTCTGCTTTCTCTCAAGGCTTAGTTGAAACACATGAATGCTTAGTGGTATGTGAGGCATTTAAATATTGGTCGACTGCATTTTATTAAATATAGTCATTCATCACCTGTTAGACTGTGCTGAAAAAGTTTCTCATATTGTAAGAGAAGCTGTGACAATTTGTGCCTGAGCTGTGTATATTTTTTTTTTACTTGCATGAAGACTGTAGATTCTGGATGTACTGTAGCTCATATCAGAACATCTTGAGGTGGCTTGTACATTACTTCCAGCCCTAGATTTTTCAAAAAATATTAGAAGGAATATACCAAAAACCAAGCTTTTGAGTTACAAAGTGCATTTCTTACTTCTGTTACACTTCTGAATTGAGCATTTTAAAGTACAGAAAGTGAATAAAATGAATCCCCTTAGAGTGCTTGTTCAAAGTAAATAAATCTTTTAATTTTAGTCATCCTTATGATTTGGGACAGAAAAGGATTATGGGGTCTTTTAAATTCCAGAGGTTGACAGCAAAGTTAGTAAAGTCTTCAGTGCTTGATGCATTCTCTTGAAAAAAAAGATCTCCAGTAGGAAAACGTGAATAATTTCTAACACTGAGTGCTCACTATATTGTACACCGTACTAAAATTAGTGTTATCAAATGATTCCTCTACTCTATTTACAGTTGCCATTTTCCATCAAAACCAAACAGACACTTCTATGGAAGTTTCTGTTTCTGAGCCCTGTTTGATGATTACTACACAGCCAACTGTTACAACTAAATAACTTCTCTTCTTTGACTTAAGGGTGTTTCTCTCATCAAGACAAAATAAAAATTAATAATAATAAAAAAACTTTTGAGTAAGAGTAACTAAAAGAATTTACAGGTGCATGTTTGTGCAGATGATGTTTAGAACCTACAAGTATGTCAAAGCATGTTTATTATTATGCAAAATAATTCATAATTCAGGTCTGAGTATGATTTTAAGGTGGTTTGGATATTATTTCAGAATTCTTTGTGTCTTCAAAGACAAAAAAAAAACCCTTTCTTTAGAGACAAATTTCTAACTGCATACATTTTGATTCTCTAGGAAGTAATAGAAGCTATTGCTGAGTGTGCTTTTAAGACGTCACCCTTTCCAATCCTCCTTTCCTTTGAAAATCATGTGGATTCGTAAGTAATTACTTTGTTTCCCTGTAAGGTTTTACATTTTTATACCTAAGCACAGGATTATGTATGAATTTGTGGCAGTTTTAGTATCTGACATAATCAGCTCTTACTAAAATAAAAACTTGCATCAGCTTATATGATCAGAATGATCAGAATGAATGATCAGAATGAATTGGGCATATTATTAAAAACTTTTCTGAATTAGAAACTTGTATATGAAAGAAAAAGCTTGAATAACTGTGAGACAAATTCTGTTAACTTTGCAGTCTAGATATATCCTGCTGGAATGAAGTGACACTTCAGCAAAGAAAAAGAAGCAATATTTCACCTACTTAATGACCTTATTTGGCACAATAAATAAATAAAAAAAAAAGTGAAGTGCATCTCTTCTATGCATAGGACTTGGTCTGTTTCTCATGTGTTAGAAGTAGAGGCCAGAACCATAGACTAGCTAGGATTGCAAAATAGGCTACATGGAAGTCCAAGAACTGTTCAATTTCTGCCAAAAACAAAACAAAAACAAACAAAAAATTTGCCTAAGCTGTTTTCTGTTTTTGTTTGTTTGTTTTAATTGCAAAGAATGCTTGTTTTCCTGTGTAAAAGAAAACAAAGTGAAAAGGCTTCTAAATTTGTCCCAGTTATCTATCTTATTACTATTTTAGTTTTAGTTTTTTATTTATTTTTTAAGTCTGACATCATCTTTTGCTTGGTTTTGAGTATAGAGAGAGACCACATAGTTCAAAACGGGGTGAGATTGACACACAGCATGTGCCTTAACTTCGGTTGCCTTTTCCACTTTTGTTTTCTGCTGTGAAAACATGTGCAATGCTTCTGGGACCAATTTGGTTTAAGAAACTTTTTTTTTTTTTTCATTTAAAATAAAAAGTAATCTTTGGGAATGTTATGAGTGATTTAATACAAGTCAGAAAAGATGTCAGAATATTTTCTTCTCTAAAAGGAAAAAGGGTGAGGGCTAACTGCTTTTCATTGTTTTAGGAAGAATATTCTCATCATAAGGGAAGGAACTGGTAGAAGAAGCTATGTGAGAATGTTTTAATAACAGATGTGGCAATACTGATAAAAAAAAATGATGTAGTGATGTAGGTAGAAAACCTTAAAATCTGAGAGCTGACCTACACTACCTCTATGCGTTACAGAATAAGTTTATGTTACCTTTTGTGGACAAGTATGTTTGCTCTGTGCATGTTTAAAGGACACGTGGTAATGGTTAAAACAGCTACCTAACTTAAATCCTGCATAGTTGGTTCTGTTCTGCTCTAAGAGATCACACAGATGCTGTATTTAATTTCTTTCTCTAATCGGTCCCCTCACTCCTTCTTTTTGGTGCAAGTTATATCACCTTCAACTTGCTTCTACTCACCTACAGCTGTAGGTTTTAACTCACAGTGCTTCCAGATGCAACCTCTGGTCTTTAGAAAAGGTCTCAACCATCATTCTTCAACGTATTATATTTTTGCATTAATTCTTTTTGTAAGGCAGAGAAGTAACATCAGATTTATCTTAAAGAGAACACTTTTATTCCTGCAAAGTCAATGAGACTTAAATCTTAAAATATTCCAGGGTGATCTGTTCTATTTCAAGACAGTAAAATAGTAAATGGTTGCATAAATTAAACTCCTGTCAGATATAAGTTACATATATAAGGGGCTTTAAAACTGTAAGATGAAACTTTGTCAAAGTTAAAGGTGTTGTGATACTGCAGGAGCAAGTCAAAGATGGACCAGAGTTACTGCTGCATTATTCCCATCTTTACAGTTTTCTCCCACAGAAGCCACTGTACGATTCTCTTCAGAAAAGTCCAGTCATGGAATAATGAATTATCCCTCATTGTATTATTAGATGGCTTTTGTCATGCGTTCCTATAAGTTTTTATCAAAGCAAGTCTAGGAAAACAATATCAAGTATTTTCTCTTTGTGAGGCTTTTTGCTATTATGATTTTTTGCTGCAGTAAACTATCAGACTTAGTGTGTATGAGTTCTAATTTTGCTTTGGCTGAAAATAATTTCTAGTTATTTTACTGACTGCTACAATTATCCCTTCATTTCTTCACTAGTTGCTAGAGAAATCTGCAATTAGTCATGCCACTCAAAGAAACCTTCACCTAATTCCGTGGAATGCTCTGTTTGTCTTTTCATTTACTTGGAATGTTGTTTTTCTCCTAGATCTTAAAATTAGGTTTGTGAGTTATTAACAAACAATGATAAGTGTTTTCATAGAACTGCTATCAAACAAATCCTAATGACATCAGTTCCTACTTCGGGGTGACTCAAATTTTTCTGCTGATTTTCAAGTTACGAGAGTCAGTATTCATGGGTGAAATGCTGGTCCAATACAAAGCAGTTGAAATACTGACATTGGTTTAAACAGAAATACAATTTAACTCTGTGTTTTGTATGCATGACTTTTAGACATTGCAGTTGTTAGAGGTTTTAAGTTATACATCACCAATATAGATATGACAGTGTTAATCACCAGTGGACTTAAAATACAGTTTTTCTTCCTTCTGTTTTTTGTTCATGAGAGTATTTTTTACCACTTTTTGTCCACCTAAGGAGTAAATCATTTGTCTGTTGGCATGTAGTGCCATTTAATTTTTTTTTTTTTTTGTATTTCCTATAAGGAATCCCCTCAAATGTCTTTTTTAACATGTAAAGAAATTTGATTTCCTTTACTGTAATTCCACTGTGTCGTATATTCATTCTTGCTTACTTATATACAATAAAAAAATTATAAAAAGAGGTAAGCATATAGATTTTGGAATATATAAATTATTATATATACCATCATTTTTATTGAAATCTAAATGTGCACACTGAAAAAAGACAATGTGCTCCTATCAAAAAATGATGTGCTTCTATCAAAAAAAGATGTGCTTCTATCAAAAAATGAAAACTGTCCTGAAAATTCTTAAAAGACCTCAAGAAGACCTTGATGTTTAAAATTGGGTTTACAAGAAGATAACCTATCTGCAAATCCGAAAGCAGACACTCTATAATTAGAAATGCACTGATGACATAGCAAAAAGGTTAAGTGATCCTTGAACAGTATCCATATAAGATTGCTTCCAAGATTAAATTTAATTACAGTTATTCATACTGCTGATTTCTTGCTGGAATTGTTACTTCAAATATTAAAAGGATTTTTATCACTTTTTCTTCCTACAGTTTAAATTATTTCAGTCTCTTCTGGGGAGGATCTGTGTCTTTATTTGTCTTATGCAGAGTAACTATCTCTGCAGAAGTGATAATAATACATTGTTAGGAGCAGTAGTTGCACAGTAGTGCTAGAGAGCCTCTCTGATTGACCTTCATAACAGGCCCAGTACAAACACAGTAAAACAAAATACAAGCAATGCAATAATGTTAATGAAAACATTTCTTCAGATTCTCTGCATTTCCTTATCTCCAGGTATCATGTTCCCATTTTATCTTTCCTTGCCCTGGCACATTCTGGGGGCATACATAATTCCTCCATGTGATACCTGTCCATAGCCACACAGTGAAAAACATAAAGCAGATGAAGTCAGCTGTTTTGACACAATCCATTTTCATTAAGCTACGTGAATGCCAAGAGAATTTCCAGTAGCAATAGGTGTGGACATTTTTTCTTTAGGAAAAAAACTGTTGTTTTTTTTTTTTTGTTGTTTCTTAACACAACACGAATGAGGAAATACGTTGTGGAAAAGTTGGTATTTAGTTGGTTGCTTGAAAAGAAGGGGAAGTAAAAGGAAACTTATACTCCAACTTTTAAAGTACTGTAAAAGTAATACATAATCTCTATATACCATTACTAATGATCTCTCTCTTGAAACAATATATGCTTGTGGGGAACATACAAAAAAATACCACTCATTAAAATGCTGGTACTTCTAAATACTTTTTATCTCATAAATTTCTCAGCTTTTTTCTTAGGAGCTTTGAAAATAACTGTGCATATAGTCCAGTTCACAATGAAAATTAATTCTGTAATGAAAAAATGTTGTTCTTTGGCCTCCAGTATTGCAAGATTTTTTGATAGTTTTAAAAACTGTTAGGTTTTCTGCATAATTTTCCTTTTCCTCCTTCTTTGCCTCTGCAAAGTGATGATTAGGAATTTATGTGCTAAACCAAAATATACTCCTTTAAATGTTTATCTTAGGCATAAATAAAAGTCCTCACTGTGTGCTCTTAGAGGTAAACATGTAATTAAACATGGAAGATTGGGAGAATTTGTTCTAGCTGTGGTGGCAGTATGAAATTCATTAGATTTAATGTTTTGTATGCTTTTTCTGTTTCTTATCAGGAGTTCTTTTTTGGAGTTGGTGTGCCCATTTAAAAATGCTGATATCACGTCTCACATCTAATTACTAGGACTTCAGTAATTGTGCTCTTGTGATTCAAGGAAATGTCCCTTGAACTTTCTGGGTCCTCAGAGCATAGACCTATTCAAAAAACACTGGTGGAGAAGATTTAAATAAACTTCCCTTTAACAACTTCTTGTAGGCAAGATGTGTAGCAAATACTGTCTGCTTTCTTACTAGAGCAGAGTGAGGTGCCTTTATTTTCCTTGGTAGCTTGCAGTTAGTAATAACTAACACACAGTCATTGCCTGATCTGTTCTTCCCATCACCTTCTCCCTTGTGGGTTCTTAGTTTCACTGCCTTGCCTGTGTTCATCTTAATTTTCCATCCTCAGCTAAAAGTGGCTGTTAGGTTTTTTTCAGAATTGGCTGCACGTAAAAGAAAGCATCGATGAAATCCTGTAGTGATTTAAACTGCATGCAGCACTTGTATAGCTTGGTGGAATAATTTAAAACCTACTCTCAATATGGTTTGTAAATGACTGAGCTAATGACCGTTTCACCCTTAATCTGCTTCAAGGGACATCCCGAATGCTGATCTTGGGGAAATTACATTTTCTGATTCAAATGCCACCCAGCCTTCATCTCAGCTCTAGTTTGGCCCTGCTGAACCCATGAAGAGCTCCAGTGCCAAGTGCTCAGTTGGTGGCTAAATGACAAAATAGGCATAGAAGTTGCTGTACTCCTAGTTTGTGAGAGAAAAACGAGCATGCCTTTTTTTCATATATACCCAGCTCTATTTTGTCATGAAATATAGCTCCATGGTAACATAACTGCTTATACCATTTGTGTATCTTTCATGATATGCAGATCATAATTAATAGTAGTTGAGGAGGTTATATTAAGCAAGATAAACCTGTTCTTTCATCAAAACTTCTCAACAGAGTATCAAAAATGGAAAATTTCAAATAAACCTAAGCCTTGAGTGTTGCAGATTTTATTAAATGGACATGTATAACAAAAATACACAGTTGTCTAAAATTAGAAAGAGAGTGACTGTAGCACTGAGCTACAGATGATTTGAGTAATATTTCTAAGCAGTGTAACCTATTTTCAGTCCTAAAATTCCCATCACTATGGTATGCAGCAATTACTTCATTCTGGAGTTGCACTTTGGGAAAATTGATTATAAGTAGAATTTGCTGAGGTTCAGTTTATTTCTAGAGGATGTCATGAAAACCACTGAAGTAATTTATGATGGTAAAATTTGACTCTGTATATAATTTAAAAACAAAATACATAAATAAGGAATCTGACCAGTGACCCAAACAGAAATCTAATCATCGAGCAGCTCCACCTGGTATATTTGTCCTAGTTATATATGTATTACATGCATGCAGTATTTAATTAAAAATGCAGTTATACCAGCACTTATTACAGCAATTCTCCAAATTGGCATAATACATCTTAGCAGTAGTACCAATTACATCTACACTGTGACTTCTGCCAACGGGGATCCGGCAGGAGGAATACTTCTGGTGGAGCTGGCCAGAGCAGTGCACGCTGCTGGTGCCAACCTTGCCCGTGATGTCTGCGGCTGGGCCAGTGCTTAATGGTGGAGAGCAGCGCAGAGCTGCAGCAGCAGCTGCGACCAGGGCTCTAGCTGGACGGGCTGTCACGCTGCACAGCCACTGCTCCCAGAGCACTCATCTCATGTGGGCTAATAAAATTAAGGTGGGAAAGTGGGCTGCTGGAATGAAATCTGCAGTAAACTAGCTGTGTCTCTACCAGCGCCTTTAACTGATGCATTTTTGCTGCTTTTAAAACCCAAGTAACATCTTCTGCTCATTCTTCTGTATGGTTGTGTCCTGTGATGCACTGGGGGAGGTGACAGGTACCCACAGTTTGGGAAGTTCAACAGAGGCACCTGCAGAGGAGGCTGTATAACTGTTTGGGCTGTAATGCCTTAGGTTAGGTATGACAAATAAGAGAAAGAAATCTGAATGAGAAAAGGTGGTGCAAGAAGAATGCCTGGCATGTGGATTGAGTAACACCAGGAAAATATTTAAACTTTGAATAAAAATGGTGCCTGAAAGAGGCAACTTCATGCAACAGTTATTTCCAGGTAACAACTGACATCCTCATTTTTTGTTTTCTACTAGGTGTGTGGGAAAATAAAACTCAGTGTTAAAAGTTCAGTTTCACTATTACTCAAGTGACTACTGACTTCATGTGTCATCCTTTTGATAAGCTCTATCAGAGGAACTGGAATAATTGCATGAAATATCTATGCCTCTGTGAACAATTCACAGTGATTGGATCAGGAAATTATATCTGGTTTAGGGATATTAGATATTCCGTTACTGTAGCTTTCAGTCTGTAGCATTAGGTGGACTCATTTGTTTGTGTCTTTTTCACCCTTTAGCCCTAAACAACAGGCAAAAATGGCAGAGTACTGCAGATTAATATTTGGAGATGCACTGCTTATGGATCCATTGGAAAAATATCCGGTAATATGCCTTGGTATTTATCAAATCACAGATATCTGTGTTTTTATTTAAGTGTTTCAATCCTATGTCATTCTTTATATACGGCCTTCCAAAACATAAGCTAAAGGAGGGGGGTTAAATGACATGTGCTGTGGTGATTTAAGCATCTAGTTTCTGTTGCAGAGACTGTTACATTACAGTGAGTTGTTATCCTTTAAATGCAATAGATTCTTATAGCTGCCATTTTATAACATATGCTTTCATATTTGAACTAATACTTATTGCAGTTATTACTGTAGACATTTCATAAGGTATTTTCTGTAAGCACTCTCAGTAGCCCCGTTTCATTTAACATTGAGGTTGCCTCTTCTGGAAGATAAGCTTCACTTTAATAGGGCTCATAGTGCTTACAAAATTATCTTTCACCATGTGGGCCCTAAGAAATTGCCATAAGCTTGTTTCTTCTGTTGTTGTAACAAATTTATCTTCCTTTTCTTCAAGCTTGAGCCTGGGGTTCCTCTTCCAAGCCCTATGGATTTAATGTACAAAATTCTAGTGAAGAATAAAAAGAAGTCCCATAAGTCTGCAGATGGAAGTGCAAAAAAGAAGCTCTCAGAGCAAGTTTCCAACACATGCAGCGATACATCTAGTATGTTTGAACCTTCCTCCCCAGGAGCAGGTATGAATTGAATCTACAAATATACTTCTCACTATAACACAAATGCTTAATTACAGCTGTGTTTTTCAAGCCATTTACATTGCTCTAGCAAGGTAAGGGTACACCAGTGTAAGTTTTACTCAGCAGGAAACAATACTAAGTGTCATTGCTCCAAGAGCCTGAGAAAGCTGGAGGCTGAGGAATCACTTATGGAGCGACCTAAAGATCAGCGATGTGTACTAACATTTATCTGCACTGTTTAGGAAATAGAGCAAGCAGCCAACTCACCCACCATTGCCTACCTATGTTGTGTGTCTAAGCCCAATATCAAATATAAATATCAAATATAAATCAAATATAAATGTTTTCTTTTTTTTTTTTGTTGCTTCTGAGATGTGCATATCATTTGGTATCCTCTCAGAGCCTTGCTACGTTTAACCTATTGCACAGGAGAACTGCATTTGTTCTATAATGCCTAAGATTTCGGGTAACGGGCAGAATATCTGTTTGTCAGGCAGGGCTTTGCAGTATCCAAAGTGTTCTTCTGTTACAGAGATGGAAACAGGCAAAAAAAAAAAAAAAAAAAAAAAAAAAGGCAAGCAAACAAAAAAACATTACAAACAAATATTTGTTACCAAGAGCAATTGTTAGGAATGTGGCCAATGGAAAGAAGTGCACATCGTTTAATTTGTCCATTATAAGCACAACTTTTAAAATCAGAAATGAATTTGAAAAGTTATTTTAATTTAATGTATATTTAGTATTAATACCTATAAGATCTGCAGGGGACCACTATGGGTATTTTACACAGAAATATAGTAAGATACATCCTTTACCCTGAATAGCTTAAAGCCTAACTAGAACAGGAAACGAAAAGTGCAGAGAAAGTGATAATTAAGTATTTACTTTAAACCATGGGAGCAGATCAGCATCAGGACAAGCAGCAAAATGTCTGTATCCTGATTCCCAACCAAGTGTCTGTTCCCTGGACCAGAATTTCTTCTTCATCTTAAGAATGAAATTTTGAATTGCTAAAAGCATAGATAGATGTTTATGCCCTATTAGTGGAATGCTTACAGTGTAGATTGAAATCTCTTCTGGAATATAAGTTCATTGCCATTTGCCTTTTTTTTTTTCCAGTTGTTTGTAATTTTTTCTAAATTCTGATTAATTGAGCTGAAAATTTTCATGCTGGCAGTTTGCCTCAAGCTGAACTAAAAAAAAAAAAAAAAAAAAAAACCATACTGAATTTGTGGATAACATTGTTTATTCTATTAGAAACAAAGAAAGAAAGAGTTTTCAGCAACTGTGTTAATAAATTTTAAAAAGGCCATGCTTTGGTATAGGGCTTGGATTTCAAAAGAAGATTCATCCTGGTGTCAGGAATTATTTTAATACTGTTTTCATGATTTGCTTTAGACAAACACAAGCAACAGAAAAATAAGTGAGAATAGGCCAACCTCCTCCTTTCCAAAAATTGAAATCAATCCTGGGTTACTAATCCTACTTTTCTGATACAAGCATATAGTGAGAAATGAACAACATGACTTCTGCTTTATGTTTTTGGTTTTTTACTGTGTCTGATCTTCATAGAGGATAACAGCTTTGCTGTACTTCAGGAACCTCTCCATGCATTTTTATAGGAAAAGACTTGGGCTGTGAATGATGACATCATGTGAATGATGACATCATGTAAATGACAAATCAATGACATCATCTGTGTCCATGATGAGGCAAGGCAGGGGAATAAGTCCCATAAAAGCGTGTGCAATCTTAAACATTAACGGTGAATACTATATCTGTATTGCCTATGTAGCAATTTCTGTAAACGGTAGATTTTGAAGATGAATACAATTTAGAAAATGCTAGACCTGAGATGGCAAAATAATGTGGTCGCTTGGTTCATCTGTGACTGCCAAAATACATTACTTGTAATCCTTGCCATTTTTTATCCTTTAGAACCTATGCCTCTTTTGGAGAATGACAATTAGTCAATTTTTTTTTGCTCCTTGTCATTCAGTTCTTGATCCCAGATCTAGCATCTTCACCTCACAGTGAATTTCTGTAGGGATATCCATGCTGCATATACACACTCAACAAACAACAGTGAATTTATCTGAACAATACCTGTGGGGAGTGAAATTAATCCAATTTAATCTGAGAACAACAGAGTCTGAGAGGGTTTAAGAGCAGTTTGGGGGCAACTGAGAAGGAACATCCAGGATTTGTTTTTAAAGACTACACTGAATTTTTAAGTATTCAGAGCACAGCTCCAGAGATTTCAGCTCCAGCTCCAGCTATGAGCACTGAGCATTTCTGTAAATCAGATGCCAGCTTTATGTGAACATTTAAAAAAAAATATTCGGCATTTCATGACTGCTATGGCAAGACCCAGAGCAGAGCCTGGTTCTGCAGGGCAGCGCTCAGCAGTCATCGTGATGCCCATCTTTGCACTGCCTCGTTCCTTATATGCATCTCAGTATTGGCAACTTATAAGGCACTGCAGACATTATGCTCCTCTATACCCAGTACCAATTTCTTTATGCAGCATGAGAAGAATAATGCAATTAAAGACTTGCTAAAAGAAGCCTAATTCTTAACTTTTCTTAACATGAAGTGTTTCAATTCTTCAACCTTAATATAATCTTTACACTTAGCAAGTTGGGCATATTATTCAAATAACTCTATTGTATTGTATAGTACCTGTCAGAATTACTGCTGATCTGCAGGAGAAAGTTGTGCTGAGCTAGCCTTCTTGAGATTTTAAATGATCTTTTTCACAGCAGAGCAAAAAATACAGAGATCTGTACATCAGTTGATAGCAAGCTTCTCTGTGTCTTATACTGCTTGAGGTCAGATTTAATTAAAACCCAAATAAACCATTCTTGTGATATGTTTATAAAACATACCACATGAAAGCTAGGTGATGGTGATATGGTAGCGATAATTAAAAAACAGTTCTGAAGCAATAGCTTTTCAGAATGGCTTGCAGGTTTTTCATGAAACTAATGTAAAAACCAACTTCAGTAGGGTATAATACCTGTAAGTGTAAAAAACTTATATCCAACAGCTTGGGATAGAGAAGCAATGCTGGCAAAGCAGAAAGAGAATTTCTGAGATAACATCTATGAGATTCTTATTTTGTTAAAGAAGAATCTTAGCCCTGATAGTTTTAGCACAACTAACACAAGCAAATAAGTGAGATTTTCAAAGAAGCCATATATATTTGGATTACACTGCAGTTCTGCTGGGTGAGGCCATACGTCGTACCGAAATTAGGCCTGTACTGAAAGTAGCTAACAGAAGAGTATTTAAATTTTGAAGGAAATTCTTAATCCCTCAGTTTTTATCTCATACTTGGAAAGAAAGCTTTTGGAGCAGGAGGTCTCTGTTTTCCCTGTATTTGTATAACAGTACAGTGACGTCCTGTCCTGTCCTGGGTTTGTAGTCCCATGTAAGTGCAAATAATAATAGTAATACCATTACGGCTAGTTGTCCTTCTTACACATGCTCCCACACGCACACTGGCTTGGACCTGCAGCACAGCTGCATGTACAAACCATGTGCCTATATGATATACCCCATCTGTACACTCCCAGGAGGGCCAGGAGTGGTGACACTGAGCTGATCCCACCAGCACTGTGGGAAGGTGAGCATGAGGGCATCCGTAGCACAGACATCTCCTTGGTCTAGCCAAGGCTTGCTCTGATATCAGGTCCCAGCAGTGTAACAGCAAAAGAAGTGGGGGTCTGAGCATAGAACCACGCTGCTGAGTGAAAGGCAGTGCAGATGTAGTTGCAGTCTCAAAAACTCTTAGGAACTGTTATTCTGTGTTTGCAGTCCTATGTATTACGTGTTCTGGATTTGCAGTCTGATGCGGGACTTGATAATCACCGAATCTCAGTATCATCTAGGTTGGAAGAGACCTCCAAGATCACCTAGTCCAACCTCTGACCTAACACTAGCAAGTCCTCCACTAAACCATATCACTGAGCTCTATATCTTAAACATCTTCTAAAGACCTCCAGGGATGCTGCCTCAACCACTTCCCTGGGCAGCCAATTCCGATGTCTAACAACCCTTTCCATAAAGAAGTTCTTCCTGACATCTAACCTAAACCTCCCCTGGCATTAGCCCATTCCCCCTCGTCCTGTCACCAGGCACATGGGAGAATAGACAACCCCCACCTCGCTACAGCCTCCTTTAAGGTACCTGTGGAGTGTGATAAGGTCACCCTTGAGCCTCCTCTTCTCTAGGCTGAACAACACCAGCTCCCTCTGCCGCTTCTCATAAGACTTGATCTCCAGACCTCTCACCAGCTTCATTGCCCTTTTCTGGACACATTCCAGCACCTCGATGTCCTTCCTGTAGTGATGGGACCAAATGAGATCTGATCTCCTTGGGAGTTTTCCTGTTAAATATTTTTAAATAAATGATTTTTGTGTTGCATACTTCCCTCCTTGGACGCTTATAGCCAGAGCAAGCTATCATCCACCTGGTATCTCAGCAGTGGAAGCTGGCTGAAGTCTACCCACATCCCCCTTTTTGTAGACAATGAGAAGTGTTATTTTGCCTGTCCAGATAAATGAAGAGCTTTCCGTCCCAAGACTGTCACTGCAAATCTTGTGAGAGCATGGCTGGCTCTTTGCAGTGTATTGAAGTTCCCTGAGCCATCCCTTGAGCCTGTTGAGCAATCATGTTATTTTCTTCAATGAAATGTTCAGGAAGAAATGCGTTCATGAATAAAAGCATGACATTTCAACATCTGCATCTGGAAGGAAATGCAGCCTGGGTAGTCATCATTTGGTTGTGAAAGGCACATTCATTATTTAAATCATATGTGCTGTACATGTTCAGAAAGGGCCCACTGGGCATGATTCAAGGCCATTTGGAACAAAGAGGAGTTTCTAGATTCAGTGGGCTTTGGATTAGACCTTACGTGGACAGAAGGAACTGAAAGTGAATTACCATTCTCTGGAGAGCTTGGGAGTGATGCACAGTGGTTATATTTTTGGACTGCCTAAACATAATTGCCACCACTGAAGAGAGATTGAAGGTTTGTGGAATAAAACCTTTAAGGACGGTTGTAAATCTGTTGTGGATAGGTGACTGCAGTATAAATTAAACCTGCTTTTGCAGAGTCTTCTAAAGATGCATGGTGTATACTTTTTGATAGCCAAACACAAAGGAGGAGTTGCTAAAGAGAAAGTTGGATTGATTTCTAGCGCAACCATATCAAAGCATTGAGAGGGGAGGGATATTCAGTAATGAACAATAAAGAATCTGTGTCTTGCCCATTGGAATTTGTTAAGTATGCTGCAATTGGGAGCAAGGCTTAAAATGTTTTATTTGGTTCTATTTACTCCATCGGTACGTTTTCAGGGGAAGGATGAGCTTTATGCATCTTTGTCACATTATTTGATTTGCACTGCCCTCAGCCGGCACATTTGAGCTATGAGTCCAAGCACTAAAGACACACCAAAGTAGTCTCAGCGAACGGAATTGTGTGCCGATTCCTGCCAGTTATGCTACCTGAGAACATGCACTGCAACATCGTCAAAGCAGATGTATTTCTCTGAGCAACCCTTGTTAGCACAGCATGTGAATCCCATCAATTTTCACATACTTTTTTCACCCTGCGAATGCCATTGTGTGTGCTTCCCAAGGGGAGTGACAGCATTCGCTGAAGGTCCTGCAGGGATCCTGTGACATAAAGTCCCAATCCCCAGAGCTGTGACCCAACCATGGGAACATCTCTTTGGAGTATTTTGTGGTACTATACCTACCACTCTGCACACTATGTACACCACAGTGGTCTTTTCTTAGTGCTGATACCTGCCGTGTGATTTCCAATAATTAACTTCTGCTTAAAACGTTTCAGGAGAAGCAGAGATTGAGAGCGATGATGATGATGACTATGATGATGACTGTAAAAAGTCGTCGATGGATGAAGTAAGGGCATGGATTTGTTTTATGGTGATGGGTCGATTCTGCCAGTTCTGGGTTGGCTGGTGTTACCAGGAGTGGGACTGCCATCTAGTGGAAAAAGGAAGGCAGCGCACTGGGAATCACCAACTTTCTGAAGTTGGTTGTCACTCAGTTTGGAAACAAGTTTGGTTTATTTATTTATTTATTTATTTATTTTTATTTAGGGAGGAATAAGACTTAAGACCACAGCTGATAAGTGTTAGACAGCTGCTTGTGGTATATTTATCACTGTTGGAAGAAAAACTGGATGTTGAAAATTTGGAGCTATATTTTTTTATTTGTCTGATAGTACTGATAAGTGTGCCTAGCACTGTGTGTGTAGCACCATGCCATTGGCACAGGTAATACAGACCTTTCCCTAGAAGCCACATAGAAAAAAATGAATACAACAGCAGGTTAATTAAACATTTAAATTTTATAGCATGTTTTATTCATTAGTACTTAAGAATTCATCAGAAGCTCCCAGTGTGAGGCATTGATTTCACTAAGCCAGGATTAGTGAAGGGTACCATGGTTGACAGTAAACTGGGCTTTGGTGTTTGTGGCCCCTGATGGCCACCATGGAATTTAGCAGACCAAAACTTCAGCCTTCCCTTCTCTGTCCTAGGGTACTGCTGGAAGTGAGGCTATGGCCACAGAAGAGATGTCTAACCTGGTGAACTACATTCAGCCTGTGAAGTTTGAGTCCTTTGAAGTATCAAAAAGTAAGTAAGCTAAGCATGAGTGGCATCTTGTACTAGAAATTACCTAGCAAGTATTTGGAAGAAAGTTCTGGAGAAATAATGACTTGACTTCGTCTCAATTAGATGCATGGACAGAGATGTTTCCTTGGTATCCAGTCACATAAATCCATATTTATTTTGAAACCTGCATTAGTCTAAATATCAAGCTTCATCAACAGTAAACACGCTGACATTTCAAAAACATTTTAAAAAATGTTTTACTTAGATTGTCTTTGTTTTCCATACCTGAAGAGTAACTTAAAGAGTTTGAGAAAAATGGTCATAAATATTCTGTCAGATGGAGCAAGTGCTTTGTTTTCCCTGTGCTACTTTTATATAGCATTCAGTGTAAGCAGAGAGTCTGCCCTTCCCCATGCAAATTCACTTTTTCCTGCCTCTGTAACTTCATCCCCCATGGGCTTTTACAGAAGATGCCTTGCTAGGAATGCACTCTGTGGCATCCTCACTAAACATTGCAGTATCTTTTCCTTTCTTGGTGCAGAACCCCCTACTGTTTGCCTGCCCTTTTTCACTTTGTTTTGACAGGTTGCAATATGCTCTTGGAGCTTTTTAGTTAAAGAATTGTATAGCATTTTAATTTATTATGGATTTTTGGAGGCCTTAGCAGAGGACAGGAAATTGGTGCATAAGTCCATATCTGTACACAAGATTTTGCATTTACTCATCTTGAATAATAAACATGTAAGAAGTTATCTACCTGTTTGTATGTTTTTGTGTATGTATACAGGCATACACATAAGCATTCACTAAATCATGCAGAGAGCTGTGCTCGTTCCCTACAGTAGTGTCCCTTGAATGTTCATAATCTCCATTAGCTCTATTGAGAGTTGGAAGTACACAGTGGGAAGGAGCTATTCCTTCTGGAAAGGAAGCCGTGTGAATCCTAGCAGGACAAGTTGCTGCAGCTGTTATAAAATTATCTTGTGTAGATTTCTTCTATTCACATGCCTGTGCCTTTCCAAGTTTTGTGTTTTCTGAAGAACTTCTCATGTCCACATTTTTAACCCTAAGTCTTCATGTGACCTGATCAATCATACTGTTCCTGTGAACTCTTAATATTAAAGGACTAGTATATCTGGTGTTTGTGTCAAAAAAATAAAAAATAAAAAAAATATTATGAGGCAAATGTTGCCAGCTGGTCAAAGCAGTGGCCACTATATCAAGACTTGTGGATTCTGGTCTTAGTCCTGGCCTGAAACTACTGCTGAACCTTCATTAAATTCAGAAAGGGGAGCTGAATAAGGAAAGATTTAAATAAGGATTAATTTTTAATTTGATACCTATCCAGTTTTTAACAGATTGCATTTTTTAATGGTCTGCACTTGTCTTGCATAAAGTTTCATCTTTCAGAGTTACAGCATTTTCCTAATTCAGTATTTTCTAATTCATAATTTGGCTTGAACTGTGATCCTGGCCTCCATGATGTTAAGGGCATCTCACTACTGGTGTCATTTGTACGTTGTAGAAGTGCATTTTTTGGCCTTGCATCCAGCTTGTTAACAGAAATATTGAATACAACTGGATTTGTAACAGTCCCCCGATTGCCCTCACTAGATAGGTTCCCTCTCTCTGACAGCAAATAATTATAACAATTCTAAGGCATTATTTCAAGTTTTTCAGAGTTTTTAATGAGTTGTTTAGCCACTCTATAATGACTTCCTCTTGGTAAGACAGCATGGTATGACATATAGTGAGAGCGAAATGCTTCTCTTGGACAGTCTTTTCATCAAAGGATGGGTTTCTTAATCCTCCCCTGATACTACAAGGCACTAACTGCTCTTATTTAGGAGTTTGATTAAGCTGTGAACATTTAGTAAGTGAGTCGCTTAATAACTACCAGTTCTTGTTTTCTGCAGATGCACTACTTTAAGATAAAGCTGAGAGATACAGTAAACTACTACTACTACAATACAAATAAATAACAAAAAAATCTAGCACTTGTGTTCTAAGTAGAACAAAAGAAATGCTCTTTTCCTTTCTTTGAGTATTTTTTTTCACACCTTATAGAGCAGTCTTACATTGGTGAAATAACTGTGGAGGTAGAACACAACCAGTCTGTTTCCTGATGGTAAACACTTTAAAGTAAATAACTGCTGAAGCAATAAGATGAAGAAGTGGAAAAGGACTGTCAAACAAAATTAACTAATGTATTTCAGTGTCATTTTATGAGGTCTCATTTGATCTTTTTTGTATAGGTTGCCATCAACTGAAATGTTTCTCTTGTAATACAAAGTGTTTATTAGGAGCTGCAGGAAAGCTTCCTTTCGTAGCATGTTCCTGGGAATCAGTGATCATTCTTAGATGATTTGTAAGAAACTTCATGATTCAGTTTAAAAAAAAAAAAAAAAAGCGAACCTCAAAACATTCAGATACATGAAAGCCTCTTCATAACCAAACTGATCTGTTATACAGGTGATAGCCTCACAGTCTGCATTAGCACTATATGTGTGCGTTGCTAGTGCTATCCCATTAGCAGGGGGAATCATCTCAGAGATGTTATAAGGAGCTGAGATGGAGTGAGCTGTCTGGAACTGAATCTAGAGAAAGAGAGAATATTGCTTGTTGGAAAGGAAGATGAGTGGTAGGAAAGCAGCCTTGAAGGAATGGCAGGAATCTTTCACCTTTAGGAGACAACAGCTATAAATAATGGAAGTAGCATGTTGGTTGCTAATTAGAAGTATAGACTGCTACAAAGTATGAGTCCCAGTTCTCCTAGGGATACAGAATCATTTCTGGAACAGCGCAGTCATCCTCTGACTCTTCAATATACAATGAGAACAGTTGCAACCATCTAGTTCGCAGATCATGAGTTGGCAGCACATTTTCTTCTCACATTGGACCAAACAATCCAGCTCCTTACATCTTCAGAGGCATTGTTTCCTTTTTGGCTTTCTCTAAGGAAAATGCCCACCTGTTTCAGTCTGCTTCTCTCTGCAAGACAAGTGCTTTTGTTCAGTTTTATCAGGCTCCTGCAGCTTCCCAGTTTGACTTCAAGGAGCCAGCCAGGCTGGTCTCCTGGCCATCCTTGGATTACTGTGGCACAATTCCTTCAAATGCTGGATGAGGGCAAGCTTTTTTCTCTGATTTACTGTTTGCTTTCAATAAAGCAATTAGGCTAGAGAGTTCATTTTTTGCTACGTGCTCTGTTTACCTCATTTCTAGAGAGAGCAGTGCTAATATATTTAATGGATGTGATCTCAGTGCTTGTAGTCCCTTGTAGGCAATCTATGGAGCTGATTGTGCTGAAATGGGAAGCTGTTATTTTACAGGAATCCTTATTTACTGTATAAAAGTTTAAAAGAAAAAAATATTGAAGCTTGAAGGGTTTTGAGTTAGGCTGTGCTACAGCATGTCATGTGGGTACACTGAAAGGCTGTGCAAACATCAGGCAAAGGTGAGTAACAAATCATACACAAATGAATGTTTAGTCTGACCTAATTATACACTTAGCAGGAGCTTTTTGCTACTATCAGGTCAGAAAGTCTGACCAAGCAAAGGAGTTTATTGATGCTTCAGAAGAGTCCATGTTTAGGTCTGAAGGTTAGGTCTGAAGACCTGCTGGGACATAGGATTGTACCTTCAGACATGATTAGATAGCACTGTTTCCATGACTGTTTGAGACAGATGTGAGTTTACCCTGATGTACTGAAAATAACAAGGCACTGTAGGCACAGCTAGGATACTGCTTAGTTTAATCTGATATGGACAGTAGTTATTTCAGCTTGAAATTGGCTCAAAGCCATTGTATTTGCCCCCAAAGAGTCTAACGATCTGTCAATGCCCTGTGTTCCCACAAAAGCTGCCTTAATACTTCTATGTCTCACCTGTGAGCTTTGGACAATACCTCTCAAATATATGAACGTGGTATTTTGCAAGCAAACATGAGAGATCCCCGTCCTTGCACTGACTTTCTGTTATGTGCAGCTGATACAGTAACAATCTCAGGCAATACAAGTCCCATTAATTTGGGGCAGTGCTAGTATGAGTTTGGACAGAACCCTTGACTGCATACAGAGCGAGCTTGCTGGTGTCAGCAAATGCTTATGTACATAAATCCTTTAAAGATTACGGTGAAATGAGCTAGTGAACAGTAGATGAGATCAGGGGACTGAGACTAAACCAGTTGTTTGCAGCTCGTGTATTGCATACGATTTCATGCTCTAATATGTCATTGTTTTTCTCCTCCCTTTAAAATTTCAGAACGCAACAAAAGTTTTGAAATGTCTTCCTTTGTGGAAACCAAAGGGCTTGAGCAACTTACGAAGTCTCCTGTGGAATTTGTGGAGTATCCTTGACTTTCAGAAAGCTGTTTTTTGTCTTTCTATATCTGAGATCTGTTACAGGTCTTTACTGAAATTTGAAGACAGGAGCTTGGAAAATAGGGAACCCAAATGAAACTTGTAAACTCGACTGTCTTCCTGGATGAATTAATTGGGCTGAGTTCTGATGAGCTAATTTAAAAGCTGGCATGAGTCCTTGTGCTGTGGGCTAGGACTAGAGGGAATAGGTACAAACTACATATTGAAGACCTGATAATTTGTATTCTCATTGTTAAATTTATCATCCTGTATGAAGTGGCTTGAGTTATGGTGAGCAAATTGTCAAAATGTGGCTGACTCGCTTTTTGCAAAGTCATACAAGGAAATTTTCTTTCCCATCATACCTCTAGTTCCAGGTGTACTGATTTCTCTTGCCACCCAAAATTGTAACATTTCTCTTGTAACATTTGAAGAAAAGGAGGAATCTGTTTAGACCTCATGATGCTTCTCAATGTGTCTTATTGTGGTTGCATTTAAGAAAATATTATCAAGATAAAATAGTGCCTTAAAGAAGATTAGTGAAAAGCAATTTCTACAGATAACCTGCAGCATGTTCTCATCTCTGAGATTTGTAGACTCAACTATAAGAAGTGCAAACTCATCACTTCTGTCTTTATAGACAGAAGTGATTGGCCTCTTCTAGAGGCCAATTCTCATGCTCGTTCCAGAAAAACACTTACTTTTTAACTGAGAACTTCTCTCCCCACCAGAGGAAGATTTGCTGTGTATGGCTACGTGGCCTCTAAAAGTGCAATCTTAAGAAAAATTCCAAATTAGGAACCATAATGATAAATGGAATTTTATGAATGCTGTATTTTTAAGCATATGTCTATGCTGTTTCCTTGCTTATTCTGAGTGCTCTGTACTCAGCACTTTTAATTACCCCATATTTATCATATCTACAAAACTGTGGATCTCTGGAAGCACTATGGTTGCAGAAATCTAATACAGATCCCACTGCCATTCTGGAAAGATCATCTACATTTAAATACTGCAAATGTGCAGCCTCTCTGCAGTCATTTTTGTCACATGTATTAAATCTTAACTACCCACCATCTAGATACAACAAAATGCAGCTAAGCCGAATTTACCCAAAGGGAACGCGTGTAGATTCTTCAAACTACATGCCACAAGTCTTTTGGAATGCTGGCTGCCAAATGGTTGCTCTGAACTTTCAAACTGTAGGTAAGTTGTGCTCGTCTCCTAATTTTGTCCTTTTTCGCTTCTCTGGTAGAGTTTCTGACTGGTAAGTAAGAAAGGCTTTATGCATCAAAAGATGTCCAGTGATTGAACTACGAGGCTGTTCATTAACATTTTAAACACAGTCTATTTTTTTAACTAGGAATATTGGTAATTAACAGTCTGTAGCTAGTATAATATGCAGACATAGTGGCCTCCATATTGTCATCATTTAGAAGTGATTATCATTAAGCAGCATTTGAGAATGAGCAGTGATTTTTTTCCTGTCTTGCTAAGTCTCAGTACATGAGGGACTTGACAGCAAATTCCACTTTAAAAGTGAGTGTTTTAGAAACAAAAACATTTAGGCTCCTACATACACAAGTCACTTTTGAAAGAGGTTTTCACTATGCTGAGGTACTCAATACCCAAGTGTTAACACTCATTTTAAAATTTGAAAATGTTATTTGTTGAGTAATTTCTGAAAGACACTTTATGCATGTGATTTTCTTGTGCAAAGAGTCCAAGAGGGTGTCTGCAATCACATCTGAAACTTATATTAACAAGCGGCAGTGTGCCATAAAAAGCTGATTACATTATAGTCACTTTGAAATTACAATAAATAGTATTATTTTATAGCTTTTTCTAAATTGTTAGAAAAATCTAGGAATTAATTTTTATTGATACTTTTAATACCTAGATTTGTCTATGCAAATAAACATGGGAATGTACGAGTATAATGGCAAAAGCGGATACAGGTTAAAGCCAGAATTCATGAGAAGACCAGACAAACACTTTGATCCATTTACTGAAGGTATAGTGGATGGAATAGTAGCTAACACCTTGTCTGTCAAGGTACGTATACATACTGGTGAAAATACTCTTTTGACAGTGTCAGTGTATGGGTGTATTTCTGTTGTGCAGAGGACTAGCAAATGACCACACTAATTCAAGACAATAAAATGCATTTCATTTCATGGAGTGATATTTAATTTTTAAATTGCAGAGGATCTTCTGCCTCACATTTCATTTTCTAGGATAAATAAATGTACTTTTATTATATATGTTATTTTTCGTGCAAGTGATTGGGTAGTTAATGAATTTAAGAATAACATGGCTGTGTTCTTAGTAACAAAGGGCTGAATTTAAAACAATTACAAAGTAGTCAGTTACACTGGAATAGGTGGAACAGCTCACTGTTTAGTATAAACACATTTTCTAGTTCACTATAAATTCTCCAGCAAATCTGTGGAACCATAAATGTCAGCTGCAAGTCAATGCCAACTTGTTTTTCTTTGCTGCTTTTTTAAGGAGCTCTAACGAAGTTCAAGGACTGCCAGCAATCTGCAAATTGAAAACTACTTATATGAATGTTTAGAGGGATAGATTGCATTGGCTATGACACAGATTTATACTCAGTATATCTCTAGTTATAAAAACATAAACTTTCTGAAATCCTGTTCTGCCTTTAATGGATTTGCCCATTAGAACAGTATCTATATTATAGAATCCACCTGCAAAATATCCTCCTGTTTTCATTGAGGGAAAACAAGTATTTCCTCTCAGGCTGCAGACACAAACACAGCAGATCAGTGTTCAGAGGGCTATGAATAAAGTAAAAATCTGAAAACATTTGGGGGGCGGGGGGGGAGGGGGGAGCAACTGTGTGGGAATGACCTTTCATGGAGTCCTGTAATCATGGAAGTTCTTCCTTTGGGGTAAAAGGCACATTGTTCTGCAATTTTATGAAATGGAGGTGGAAGTCATTCACCAGTTATTAGGAGATGCACAGCATTTTTAACAGGAATGAGCAATCTGGAATCATGAGTCACCTGTCAGAAGACAGCCACATCTGCCTGCTCAGTGAAGACTCTGCTAGGTACAATGGCAATGCCCATATACGATCCAGCTGAGAACAGAATTAGACTTGCTTCAGGCAAACCTGAATTTGTTAAGGTGCAGTGGCACTGCTGCATAATCCTGTGCATCTTCAATTTTCTGAATGAATTGCACGTCTTTCTTTCACATTTTAAAGCTGGGAGTTGTGTTTCCTGATAAAATTAAGAACTAGGAAAGAAAACTAGAAAATAAGCTATGAAAAGCCCTTACTAGAACACCAACTTTTTAACGTTTTTTGTGTTATTTTTTTTCCTCCCAGTAAAAGTCATATGCAGTTGCTCTTTTCTTCCAGCATTGTCTTTTGAACCTGCTGTTGAAACTGGATAGAAATTAGAGATCTCAAAGATAGCATGTTGTGGAAATAGGCAATCAGATTGAGGAATGAGATACAAATGAGTATTTAGCTGAGCTAAGGGCAAATGCTGCTGAGCTAAGGGCAGCAGCATGATGTCAGCCACATTATTGCTCATAAGGGAATTCAGGGTTACAGGGCCACAGGAAATCAGACCTCCAAGTTGTTTTTCTGTGCCTGCAATATTAAACAGTGAGGTTTTGTTTATCGTTTTTTGATGTTTTGTGGCTTTCTTTGTTGTTGTTTCTTCTTTGAAGATGCATTCTGTCTGATCATTAATGAGAATTATCCACTTGCTCCTCAGCTACTCATTCCCTAATCCACTAAAGCTGTCTCTAATGATCCCTCTTTTGTTTGGTTTTAGATAATTTCAGGTCAGTTTCTTTCTGATAAAAAAGTGGGTACCTATGTAGAAGTTGACATGTTTGGCCTGCCCGTGGATACAAGAAGAAAAGCTTTAAAGACCAAGACCTCTCAAGGCAATGCAGTTAATCCTGTCTGGGAAGAGGAAACCATAGTATTTAAGAAGGTTGGTGTAACACTTGCTTCTTGAACCTTCACAGTGCTTGATTCATCACCATTCAAAAGGGTAATTCTGTGTTTTACTGAAAATTTGCGTTTGTAAAAAAAAAAAAAAAGATAAATGCTGAATAGTTACTACTTCAGCTGTTTGTCATTAACTATTTCTGGTTTAATTTTGCTACTCTAGCCATGCCCAGCCACTACTGAAATAAAGTAGTTTCAAGTCACGTTGGTTGTTCCATTAGAATACAGCTACAAAGAGCAAATATGTCAGTACCATCTGCATGGTATGGTGCAGTGCCATGGTATAAGTGAGCAAGGGCACAACTCAGAAGCAGTTTAGCTGAATTGCCTCGGCTGAACAGCCCCACTGAAAAGCAGATCCTGTTAGCCTCCAAGCATGGTGATGTGAGTACAGCTGTAACAACCTGTCTCTCCACACTAGCTCATTCAAAGCAATTTTATCTCCGCTTAATTCTACAGTGTGTTATATAAATATAAGCTAGGTTATGAAGCTGTATAAATCCCAATCTACCTGAAATGAGACATAGAGGTAGAAAATACTGAGCATTTAGTAGGATTATTCAATAATATCTTATTCTGCTTCACAGTATCCTTGCAGCCAGTTCTCTACCAGGAACTCTGCTATTATCTGGATTATGTTTACTGGACTGTGAGGTTAATTGGTTCCTGAGTCCAGGTATTTGAAAAAAATATGTATTTTTAATTTCTCTAGGCAAATGCACAGTTCACAGAGATGTTTATACAGTTGGTGCTTGCAGCTATGCTTTCTAGGGAGTACAGCCCTTTCCCCTGAATATTTTGCTTTCTGAATAACCTTCCTTTGGCAGCCTGCCAAAGCTTAAGTTTGGAAACATCAGTAGGATTTTTCTTCTGTAATGAACTTCTAATTAGTGTACTTCATTTCTCTATTTAGTTACAATCATGCCTGACTGCCTCTATGCTCAGAGAAGCATAGATTACTATTTTTAGTAATGTTGAAAATAAATTATACAGAGTCTTTTTTTGATTGTTGCTTTTGTTTTTCTTTCATTGTCTATGCAAATTTGAGGGTGACATGTTGTAGGAAAAATACTTATCTGCACCCAGGTTCAAAATATGTATATTTATAGGCATATTTGCATACAACAAGAAAATTAGATAAATTATACTACATTTTTTTTAGAAATAATATTTAAAATTCAAATCTTAGTTGGGTAGTTTATTAGCCATTTTCAATTTCTTGTTTTCTTTTTTCACTGTTTGGTCTTCTTTCTTATGTAGTGCCAAGAAAGTGTCCAATGCTAGTAAACATCCCACCCAATTAAACCTCTTTATCCTGGCCAGTGAGTGGGTTGCAGCACTGGAAAACTTTACTGGAGTTGACATGGTTCATGTAACTCAGAAATTCACACGCCGGAAAACATGTTGAGTTGCTTATTAAATTTTCAACAATAATAAGCATTACCAGTGGCTTTTCTCAGAAATAAGTAATTCCATTGGCACAGATACAAAGGAAAAAAATTTTTTTTTAAAAAAAAAACATGTAAGGCTGAGTAATAAGCAGAAAACAGAACAGCATTCAAGTGCAATAAGAGTTAAGCTAAGTCCCTTGTACCATATTGAAAATGCTGGGTTGATCATACTATACTCATTTTCCACCTCAAGTTTCCTAAAAGAAAAATGTTTTTATGAGAGTTATTTTGATGCACAGGTAAATACCCCCTGATCTCTTGTATGGTAAGACCTTTCTGTGGATACGTAGGTGTTACTGTCTGCTAGGTTGAACTTTGTCTGCTATATTGCAAGGCTATGTCCAAAAGGAGCTGTTTCATTCAGAGCAGAAAGTTAATAATGTAGAACTATTTCCTTCTAGGTTGTTTTACCTTCCCTTGCCTGTTTGAGGCTAGCAGTGTATGAGGAAGGAGGGAAATTTATTGGCCATCGGATATTACCCGTCTCAGCAATTCGACCAGGTAAACCTTTTTCTCCATTGAGACAGACAACATGTAGGGAAAATAAACAGCAAATTCAAATCCCGACCATTGTAAATCAGCAGCAAGCCTGCAGATTTATAGCAACTGGGGATTTGAATAACATATCTCAACTTTGAAAAGGGAAATACCATATCTCACCAGAAATGTAAATTTATAATGAACCAGGAAAACCACTAGTTTTAAGTGTCAAGAGATGTGGCTGGCACTTGCTGGTCTTCAGTAGATCTACTGCATATTCATGGTTATACTAAAACGTGCAGTTGTCCATTTCTTGTACAGAGAGCAAAGAGGGTAGCAGCAACCAGTTTTGATGTCATCTTTTTGAGAATGGGATATGTCTGGGAATGAAAAAAAAACATGCACCTCTAGCCTAATTCTTACATGCATAAATCAAGTGTCCTGTTAGCAAGCTGTTGTAGACCTCCAAAACCTTTAAATTGGTCCAAAATGACTTGAATATTTATTGCTGATTTTTTAGAAAACCTATTATTATTGCTACTATACTTAATGTCCACTTAACTAGAAATCATCTTGTATGACAAGATGAACCTAAATTAGGGCAAGCATAGGGGCCATAAATGTGCTCCTAGCTTCACTCACAGTTTAAGAGTATCTGTGTCTACATTATACCTGTTCTAACCAGTCCCAGCAGTAGCACAGAACTCATGTCCCTGTATCTAGCAGTTGTTTGTATTATTTCTGGAGACCTGATCTCAGGTACTGTCGAAATCAGTCCCATCTCTTACTGTCTTAGCTGGTCCCTGAGCTGGTGTGGGTCATGTGGCCTCACTGTGAGCACACACAGGGTAGATGAAGGTGGCTGCTTGGCATCCATTGCTCAGCAGTTGTTGTTTCTCCTTCCCTTCTCCCTCTGTCCTGTCTGTTGTCCCCACATCCCTGGCTATTTTGTTGTGCCAGCTCTGCTTGTCTCCAAACCTTTTTGTGAGCGAGCTCAGATAATCAATCCAGCAGAAAATTTCACATTTTTATGCCAGGTATATTTTCTGCTGAGTTAGTGGATAAAATCACTTCATGGAAGATCTGCTGAGCTCCAGAGGAAGACAGCTTATGGGAGAGAAAAAAAGGCAGTTATGAAGGATTTCCCTCATCTGGTGGAAGTGAGCTCTTACCACAGCTCATCCCCTTCTGTGGAACTTAGCCTTCATGTGACACAGAGTCCCTTCAGCAGAGCACTAAATCATGTATGTGTTTTTAGGTTTGTGCTTTTCTGAATAGAAGCCACTGTGTTATATCATATGAGCGTTTTTGAGAGCTTTTACCCGCAGGCCTTTTTTTCTGTCCTTTTGACTTCAGTAAGCATTAGTTTACAGCATGTGATGGAGAACAGCATGTTGATTTTAGTTCATCTACAGGCTGAAAATTTGCTGGAGGAGCTAGAAGGAACTGAGAAACCTTTGTAATACATAATATAAGTCTTTTCTGAGACATTATTGAAAACTATATCATACTGTCACAAAAATCCACAGAATTTTCACTATTCCCAAAGCAACAATTTGGCTGTTATTTTCAGAGGAAGTTTCTCATATCAACCAAATGAGGATCCCCTCACATAAGCACATCCTGCTGGTGACTTGTGTCCTGCCACTATCCATATGTGCAGCTCCATAATCATCCCCTAGGACACCAGCTTCAGCCATGGTGTGGGAGGCACTGATTTGTGAGGCAGAGGATGCAGCTTTGCAGCACTCCAAAGCTGTAACAGTTTGATGGGACTGAAAGTCCATTTCTTCCATTCCTACCTGTGCACTCCCACCACTGTTTTTAAATTGGCATTAATACATGTCTGCCCTTGTGGTGAGGTATTTGGGGGGAGCTAAACTGAGGGGAAGACTCCTTGCGGATTCTGAAAGTTGCTTTTTATGGAATTTAGGTTGTTGAACTGCCTATCCACAAAGTCAGGCATGTGTCAGTGCACAAGAAAAGGAGCAGGAGTGGGCAGTGGTTGGCTAGCAGAAGGGGCTTGGGGCTACGCTGTCTGTGATGCCTCGCCTTAACTTGACAATCGTTGCTGTAACACCATTCCCTTATTCTTAAAGGACAACCAGCTTTCAAGACTGTCTGAAAATGCTCTTTGTTCAGATATATTCCTACAGTTGGTCACGTGAAGGATTCGCCCCTCACACACCTTGAAGATATAGTGCCACGTTGCCTCTTCTTTTTTTTTAATTAGATATTGTGTTGTTGATGGACTACTACATTTTACAATTTTACTTGGCAGTTCAAATTCCCGCATACTACAAAGATCACTTTAGAAAACAAAATAAGAGCTATGAAACAAACAAACCAACCCAGCCCAAAGTAAAAAAGTAGAATGCATCCATTAATTACAATGTTTAGTGTTATTCAGAGATGTGAACATAACATACAAATACTACTTTAAACTGCAGCATCATGTGCCTTTCTAACAGCCCCTTGTTTGTATTCTTTTCTTTAAAATCCTTCAAGTAAATCTTTCCCTACCAGCAGTTCCAAGTGCTGCTGGCGCAGTTGGAGCCAAAGTATAAATAACAAATGATAACACAATTACAATGGATGTACCTGTGGAGGAGTTTATGCTCTGAACTGGTTCATTTTTATTTTACAGGCTATCACTACATCTGTTTGAGGAATGAAAGGAACCAACCTTTGACATTGCCAGCTCTCTTTGTGTACATAGAGGTCAAAGACTATGTACCTGATACTTACGCAGGTAATTCTGTGAAAATTTTCTGCTAAGGAATATAAAGGTTAATTGAAATGCAAAATTAATTTGCCATTTGGGGATAACAGTCCTGTGAAGAAACCTGTGCACCTGATTGGATCATTATGTCTCGTTACTCATACAAGATGACTTGATTTATAGCCATCTTCCTGAGGTTTAGGGTTAGGGCTAACTCTTTTCTTTTAAGCAGATTCTGTATAATTCTAAAGGAGGAAAAAGGTCAGGCATTTGCCACTGAAACATGGATGACACTTTGCTTACATGATATAGTATGTAGTTGTTCCCTAAGCAGAGGATAGTGTTGTGCTTAATATAGAGTATTGCATTTTGGAATCACTTCTAAACCAGGATAGGTTTAAAGACTACACTGTGCATCTTCAGTTTAAAAATATATATTCCATATAGTTTGGTTGTTTTTATTTTTTAAACAGTATAATTTTTACTGATGCTTCTCTCTGTACCTCATGTGAACTAGGATCCAAGTTGGCTGACTATGGAAGCTTTGAACATCCAGCAAAAACCACCATATTCACAAAAATGTACATTGACATGACCCAAGCAGAAATTCAGAGAGGGTTCACATTAGAGTACTTGTGCATGGTGGTATACTCTCTTTCACTGATATTTCTAGGACCTCGGTGTATCAGTCAGCAGCAGATCTGTAGGAAAAATACAGCTTCTTAAAGCCTGAGGAGTGCGTAACGTAATGGGTTTGGAACTGAACTATTTGTGTTATTTCTAGATGTGATTGAGGCCTTATCTAATCCAATCAGATATGTAAACTTGATGGAGCAGAGAGCTAAGCAATTGGCAGCACTGACTCTAGAAGATGAAGAAGAGGTAAAGAAAGAGGTAAGGGAGGCTTCAGAATCTCTTCAAATTACAGTATTTAAAATACTTAAAATACAGTATTAAAAAAGCACCTACTTTGCTTAGAAAGACAAATATTGAAAGTCCCTGGGGACTGCGTGTGTTGATCACTTAAACACCTACAAACATCTCAGGATGAGACTAGGGTATGCTACAACAGAGTAGCGTTGTGCTGCAGGCAGTGTGTTGTGCATGGTACAAATTACTGTTCAGGGGTAAAGAAACACTGAATGCTGAATGGAAAAGCATATTAGGTTTTTGCTAATAAGTAGGCTTCTTGTGTAGTAAATTAAATCATCTTAAGTCATTGCTTGTTGCTTTCCAGCGTGATGCTGAAGTTACCTGTACAAAAACAACAACTCTGTACCAGCAGCTTGTCCTGAAAGTATTAGATTTTTTTAGAATTTCAAGCTCTGTTTTATAGTGCTTTGTTTCTTGAGAGCTTATTCTGTTCAGAATCATTAAAATCTCACAGATTTTGATATCTCTATACACTCTCTAAACATGCCCTAAAGAGACCCAGTATTATCATACAGTAATTTAGATTGGAAAGAGCCTTTGGAGGTCACCTGATCCAGCCCTTCATAGATCTTAGAAAGAGAGATGAAGAGGGAAGAGAGCATAATATAACTAAATATTCAGACCTATTCTAGTTTAGCTTAAAGCTATGAGAACCATATTTTCAATTGTTAGGTATCTGTTTGGATATATACGGTTACTTAAGGACTAACCTTTAAACCCCATTTTTCTGCAGAATTGGAGAAGTTGTACATACAAATGCAGAGATGTAATTTTGAGCATACTTAAGAGTACTGACAGTTTAGCTTTTGTTTCCAATAAACATTATGTTCATCCAGATGTTCTGTGTCTCTGTTCCAGATACTATCACTGGGACATCTTCTAGCATTGTTTGAAAATATCTACCTTGTATCTGAAAGATTGCTTGTGTCAGATGTAAGGCACATCACGTGAATCAAAAGGCACTCCGTACAGGTCTCTAGCAAAGATGCAGAAATATAATCCTAAACTGTCCTCATCTATGGTGATTGTCTTCTTCAATTCTCAGATGTGCAAAGCCTCATTGAACTAGATTTTGTAACCAAGAATACATTCCCAAAGCAGACCAAATGAGTGAAAGTCATTACAATTCAGTGGCCAACAATTTACTCTTTGTGCAGTGTCACAAGTTCGGCTGAATGAGGACACTGTGAAATGCTCAGTAGTATCTTAGACAGTTATCTAGGACGCTCTACACATGAGATTCTATTTTAATAGCAAAGTCTTTTTTTAACATAATCCTTTAAATACCTTAGAGGTCATTTTTACTTTTGAAAAAGTACAGATTCCTCTGGTTTACAGGCTTATTTGCAGAAAAAAATCTGTCAGACTATCTTCTAAAGCAAATGGGAAGATGGAAAGCTGAATTGTAGCGCTTAGGTAGTGTTACTGTGTGTCAAGGAGCTGGAAAGCTCATAGGATAAATGAGCTTTGGAGTAGCAGAGAAATATTTTTTTAAAGAAAACTGTAATGATTGCAGTGGTGCATTTACTAAAAATGTACAACCATTCAATTACACAAAGTAGCAAGGGACAGGTACAAAACTGCCACTTTAAGTTGCAATCTCAGTACAGCATTGTTACTTTTTATTTATAAACTCTCATTCTAGGTAAGGTATTTGGCAACTGGGCTGTGCTTGGAAAACTTGAGTTGCCTGATCGTTTTATCTGATAATATTTTCTTCATCAGTTGGCCAGGCTGAATGATTTGTTCACTTACACTGACCCACAAGAATCACAATGGTTAATAATTACAACTACATTCACTGGCAACGTAGCTAAATAATTCCGAGTATGTTTGCTGGATATGTACATGTAATTACACCAGGATTCAATTTTCCTATATGCAGTTTCAAAGCTACACACTATTAGCTTTAATGTGTCCAAAGCTGTGCTGTCTCCAAGCACAGATTCTGCCTCCCCACACCCTTTTCCCTCTTCTCACAAACATTTATTTATCTGAGCTGGGTTCTTGCAGCTATCAGAGGAAAAACTGAGAGGTTTTTTTTGCTGCCTAGAAGTTTAAGCTTCATCTCAGAAGTTCCTCAGACTTCTTACAAAAAAGTAATCAAATCAGATACCAGCAAATTGTTTTAAATAAATAAATTAGCCTTTCTTTAAGCCTCAAATTACACTGCCTGTTAATAACATAAAAGAAGAATGCTGAAGAATTGATAAAATTTACAGCATCTATTCTGTATTAGTTTTGCAGTGTTCCCATCATGAGTGTAATGTGAATTCCTACCTTGAGCTTTCTGGTCAGTTCATAACTTCCAAGTCCTGCTTTCCAGTCTGGTCTTAAAAGAGCTCTTTTTGCAGACAGGACTTTGCAGAATGGATTCATTGCAATACATGCAGTGTGGGTTTTGTCTATTTAGCTATACTTGTTATGCACAGTGTATTTTTATGAGCATACAGGTAGTGAAGGTTGCCTTCTCTTCCCTTGCCCTTTATAGACAAACCTTTATAGACCAAGTGAATGAGCTAGGCATGAAATTTGCAGCTGGGAGTTTCTGGTGATGAATTAATCCCAGCTTAAGACAGATGGATGTAACTGGTTCATATGTTTCCATCCCCACAGTTATGGGTGTAGAAGCGTGTAGGGATCTAGGAGAAGCTAGCACGATTAAAATGCTTTTCAGCTGTCCCTGCTGCTGTAATGTCCCTGGGGCTGCATGCAATTTATTCTGCAGTCAAGGAGTCAGGAGGCCTCGTGGGCTTGTTAGTGACAGGAGAAGCAGCAGAGCATTGGATCTGCTGTCTCTACCCATAAAGTAGTGTTGAAATAGAAACTGTTGTTTTCTGTGCCTGGATGTAAATCAAATGTGTGTAATCAGTCCAGTGGTCTTCTTTGGTTAAAGAAAAAAATATTTTGATGGGGAAAGTAAATAAAACATCTCAAGGAGAGCAGCTGCACTTAGGATATCTGATACCACTATTTAAAATGAAAATGCAGCCATTATTTTGTAAATCATGATGGTCAGATCAAGTTACAGTAATAGAAATTATGTTGATCTGACACTTCTGATAGGGGGACTTGCTTATACTTCACCAAGGACAGAAACAAACCAAAACTGTGCACCTAGTCTAGCAGTGCAGCACAGATATACTCAATACCAGAGGAGGATCTCTCAATCCCAATCCATTGCAGGCTCTTTTCTCTGCAGAAATAAAAAAAAATACAGACCGTATAGATATGCATCTGTATGAGCATGTTTCTTTTTACATAGTAAAAAGTACAAGTACATCTTGCAAAAGACATGGCAACATGTGGAATATAAACCATGTTATGTGAATATTAGAACTATAAATTCTAAGACCGGATTGCATCATCTTTAAAAAAAGCCTAAAATATTCTCCACTAAGGGAAAACCATGTTTACTTTAGCATTCTGTGTGATGAATTATGAGAAAAGAAAGTGCTTTTTAATGAGATTAGATTGCTTGATGCAGTGAAAATAACTCTTTATTCACTTCCTGATCCTGTCTTGCATTTCTGCTTTAGTTTCTGAAAACAGATGTTTTGTGTCCAGAACTGACAGGCTATATTGATAGCTTAACAATCTGTGATGCAGCATTTCATGCCACATACAAACCTAGTCACAAAAGAAGAAGATAGTACCCATTTTTCAAGCAATGACTTTTGGGGCGATAACTTGTTAGAAAATAGGGATTCTATTAAGTGTTGATGATCTATATAGTATTTTTATTTTTTATCAAACTAATGAACAGCATCCTGTGAGGAATATATTTTAAGGGAAATCAAAGGGGATACTTGTTTCTCTAAGCAGTGGTCACAGCTACAGCTTTTGCCAGGCACATTGCTCTCCTGTCATAAACATTGGCTAGGTCATGTTTCTGTTGTTTTATCGCAACAAAACAACAGTAATTTCAATATTACTATTCATTATTTCAATTTCAACAATAATATCGCAGTAATTCCCACTTGAGATAAATAAAGATTTTGTCATTGGCTTACAATTGCATCATGTTTTTGACTACGGTATCTCCCTCCTATAATTTTGGTAGAAATAGGCTGTTGAGACGGAAATCCTTTTGCAATTTAGACTATGTTGTCAGGACCAAGATGAAGGAAATCATCAGCAGGAGCAGCACAAAACAGATCAAAATGTATTTTTCCTTCTCTTGATGCAGTGCAGGCTGATATTTTGCTAGTATAGAATAATCAAGGGAAAAAAAATGAAAAAAAAAAAAAAACTGTGGTATCCTGCCTTTGCATGTAATGTGATTACCATCACAGAGTGAAATGGGAGCAGCTGAAGGAACAAATCCAAGACTACCCTGAGACACCATGGCAACTGGCCCCTTGCAGGGACAGTGAGAAGGGAGGCTTGGCCATTTCAAAATAAAAATTGCTTTCACTGACCTTCTGTTTGCTGAGCACTGGCTGCTTTACAAACTTGTTGGCCACAAGGAAAATTACAAGATGTTCAATGCATAGTAAGCCTGAGCTTTTAGGAAACTGGAAAGAAAGAAAAGATTGTAGAAAATGCTTAAATATTTGGATACCGCAGAAGTATTTATGCAGCAGGATGGAGGTACTGTTTACATATTATTCTTGGAGTGTAATTACAAGAATGTAAGATCTTGGGAATCAGAAGTATGTGCTGTAAGAACAGTGAATAATGATAGTACTGTGTTTGTATGAAATTTAAAAGTAATTTTGTATACACATTTTGCTCACAGAAGGGATCTGAGTAGCATTTTCTTGCCACCTTCTACACTATATCTAGAAAGGTTTTATGGCAGAGAACAATGCTTTTCAATAAAATACAGATTTCACATCTGGTGCAGCTAATACATACTGTACTGAAAAATGTTCCTGATGAGTTATATCAACTTAAAATGAAAATACTTCTACAGAATAATACATGCTCTATTTCTTCCTGAAATTTGCCCTGCATAAATGTACTGCTTGGGTTACTGTGTCTCTTAAAGATACATTTGTTTTTTCCTGTTATGTGTAACATCTACATAATTTTATTGAAAAATAGGGTAAACCAGATTTGGAAATTTTTAATTCTGCTAATTGGATAGAGTAATGTAAATAATTTTATTTTTTCAGGTGGACCATGGAGATGCACCATCTGAAGCTAACAGTGAACCTAGGCCAACACCAGCAGAAAATGGAGTAAATAGCACTGCCTCTCTTACACCGAAACCAGCAACTCAGGTTGTCCATAGCCAACCAACACCAGGTAAAAACAAAAAACAAATAAAGCAATAACCCCACAAACAACACAAGCAAAACAATAAAAGAAAACACCATCTTTTCAAAAGAAATGCAGATCATTTTTCATGTGCTTTACATTTTAAGAACAAAGTGTTCATGGTGTTTTCTTTTTTGCTTGTTTGTTTGTTTGTTTTTTATAAAATGGGTGGACATTTTCCCACTCTGCTGTTAGGGGTCATTCTTCAATCATACAAGTACCTTGTATTTAAGAGTTGCTTTTGTGGTGGAATTTAAGTTCATTGCAAACAAGAAAGTTTGCTAGTGCTATTTTATGATTGCAAGTGAAGGAATTTCTTTTAAGTTGTTTTTACAAATATGCCATATTTATGCAAGTAGTTACATCTTATTCCACGTACAAAATACAGGTTTTCATACTTATATATTCTATATCAATGTATCTCCTATCATAAATGTTTGTTAAATCACAGTGTATATAATTAAATGAATGCAGTCTTTGTAGGCGTGATACATCTGACTTCTAAGGAGCTGGACTCATCTTGTGTACAGATATTTTGCACTGTCATCATAATATAGGTCAGTTGTACTAACCATCAGCCTAATACCATTTAAATGACTCATGTGAGTCGTATCAGTGAGTTCAGTGGCACCCTCCTCATAAGTAAACCAAGGAAGCTCAGGTGGGTTTTTAGGTTACCTTTTTGTGTTAGTTCACGGGATTGGTGTTGTTTTGTGTTGCTTCTCTTCTATTCAAGATGTGTTTTCTCAAATGATTAACAAATGCTTATGTCAGCATGCATCCTGTGTCACATGCCATGTTTTAATATGCAATCTAGTGACGCAGTAATGGTGGTTGTTTTAAAAGAATTTATATCAGTCATCTCTTTTATCTCTAGGTTCGGTGAAAGCACCTGCAAAGACAGAAGATCTTATTCAGAGTGTCCTCACAGGTATTAAATATACAGTTTACATTATATAAAGGATACACTTCTTTGTCAATTTAAATATATTTTAATGAAATGGGCTATCTGACTTAAACATTTCTTTGAATGATTATGACTGCACTAACTCATAGAAAATACAGTTACCATGTCTTCCTCAGCTATGAAGTTATTGGATGTTTGAGCACATGCTTCTTGAGATCACCATTGGGTGCCAACATGGAATTTTAAAAAAATATTCTATTATTGCATTCTCATAGGCACAATGTTCACATCTAATGCAGACAAAAAACAGCATTATGCTCAGAACAGAAGCTAAATTTGCTACTACTCTTGTGAATAGTAGTGAAACGATTTTATCTCCATTAGCCCTATATCCTTCCTATCACTCCTACAAAATTGAAATTATCCTCTTGCATTAAGCAAACTGGCCTGTCAGATAGAGTCCTACTGTGCAACTGGGAGTCATGTCCTTCAGCTTGGAGACAGATTTTAGACTGCAAATCTCCTAACTCATTATTTTTAAGTAATTTTCCAACATTTCCTTATACTTGATCTGTTGTGAGATCTGGGAAAGGGTCTTCAGACTAGGGTTCCTTCCCTCCGTCACCTTTTTTGTTGTTTTTGCTGATTTGGGGTGAGCTTATGCAGGTCAGATTAGCAGACGCTGAGCTTGAACTCTGATCAGGGTTCACACAGCAGGACATCCAGGATAGCTGCTATTCTCAGTGACAGCTTTGGAGTGCAATTCTTGGCATTTAACTTCTGATGCCTTGCCAGACTGGCAGACAGCTGACCATGACTCTCCTGATGCAGGGTCTCCATCACAAGAGAAGTGAAATCTGTTGAGTTGCCATGATGATACCGGGACAGCTGCTCCCACCCAGTGCCCAGGTCAAGGCAGAGAAGCAGGTGCTGAAATGCTGTTTGTAAAGGAGTTTTAGGCATTAATATGTTATGTAGTCCATCCAGAGAGAAGGGAGACCTGAGGTGTTGGTACAACGCTTTCAAAAAAGAACAGTGACCATACCTGTGTAAGATGATGATGTTATATGTCAGGCTGATGTGAATCTTGCATCTGAAAGGGCTTGAGGGGGAGGGAAAAAAAGTACATGGTTTTTATTTTGCTGGACATACTGCTGTTCTAAATCTTTGACTCATTTCCTACTCTAAATTTGTCACAGTGTTTTTAACCTAGTTAGCTTATTTTCAGAGATGGCTACTTGGTTAGCTTAAGCTAACACGTTTCACTTACCAGCAGTAAGAAAGCATGTTTTGTTTCATTCCTGCTGGTGGTGATTTCTCTGATTGAAATCATATGTTATTAGAAAATTGAAGTGGCTTTTGTTATTATCATTGTAGAAGTGGAAGCACAGACTATTGAGGAGCTAAAACAACAGAAGTCGTTTGTTAAGCTTCAAAAGAAGCACTACAAGGAAATGAAGGACCTTGTAAAGAGGCACCACAAGAAAACCACTGATCTTATCAAAGAGCACACTGCAAAGTATAATGAAATCCAAAATGACTACCTGCGACGAAGAACAGTTTTAGAAAAAACAGCAAAAAGAGACAGTAAGAAAAAGTATGTTAAATGCAGCTTTCCTGTCTTTGGCATCAGATATATTTACTTCTTTTATGATAGACAATTAATATGGAGGTGATGTTAGATCACAGGGGAAAAAATGATAAATCAAGAGTTGAAATATTCCTAGATAAAATGAAGTCAAGTGTTTTGATATGGAAATCAGCAGGAAAAAAAAAAGCCCTCTCTATGATACACTGATTCTCTGCTAGAAGCCGGATAAGTTGCTCAAAGTTTTGTACCTCTTTCCCTGTAAACAAGATCATACAATATTTATCTTGGGACTTTCCTTAGTCCTTTGTTGTGAGTAGGTGCTTCAGCTATACTGGCAACAGGAGCCAGTGGTTTGGTGGTAAACTTAATCACAAACAGTGAGATTGGGCTTCCCCTACATACTAGGGGCAGTTTAGGAACCAGACTGAGGCATCAAAGAACTGAAACCTTATCTGGATAATGTATTTTAGTTTCCTACTCAAGTCAGCTGCAGTACATGTTGTCAGAGCACCCCATTGTCTCCCATGCTTGACCTCCTTTAGGATAAAGGGTGTCAGTTCACTGGAAACTTGCCCCACACTTCATAATACAACATCATAATGTTGTAAGATCTCTTTTTCAAGCAAGGAGAAAGTTTTGCATCCAGCACACATAGTCATCTTGCCCATATTGAGCAACTGGTTCCCTCTGCGCCACAACAGTGAGCTGCCTGGTGGTGGAGCAAGACTCCAGTTTCAAAACAGAAACAAAATCTAGTCCTCACAATGTTATTTGTGATTAGAATGGATTTTCTGAATTTTTGAATGAAGACCGTTGTCTCCAAGTTAGAGCCCTGGAAAGAAAACTCACACTACAGTAAAAAGCATCACATGTAGAGTTAGGTGAAAGAAATACCTGCCAATTATTAACATCTGACTATAGTTTAAATGATGATTGATCCAGACCGCTTGGGAATCTCTTAATGATTGACTGGCTTTGCCTCTGCATGCACACCCCTTCTGTGCTACGTCTCTTTCTCAGTCTTGCATTGCACCATAGCTCATCTCTTTGTGTTTGCTGATAACATTTTTTATTATTTGTTCTGATAATAAAAGAGAGTTGCATTTGCAATTATCAGTTTGAAATGCAAACACTGTTGGGTCTTGTTAATCTTTCCACAATTTTCGTCTTATTCATATGGTAAGGAACTTTATATTAGTAAAGATCTTTCTGAACTCCTAGCAAAGCATATGCACATTTAGGTACAATCAGTGTCTAATACTATTAAAACTGAATGATAATTATGTAGGAGTACCCCCCTAAATTTTTCCTTCTCCCATTAGTACAGCTTTCTCATTCTAACATAATCTATTTTTTTAAAGTAATTAGATAAGCACAAAAGCCTTTTAACTTTTGCATAAAACTGATATAGCTGCAGATCTTGAACATGAAGATATTGAATGACCATTAAAAAAAAAATTACTGGGTATTTTTTGGTAGGAGACAATTGGAGAAAAAAGGTGCCAGCAAGCTTTAGCTACTACCCTTGTTGATATTACCTCTAACTGTAAGTGACCAAGATTCAAGCCCTAACTTGTCCCTAGGAAGGAGCTTACTCGTTTATGCTTGCCCAATGACAGAATGTCTTTTGGCTTAGTAAGAGCTTAGTACTTATAAAATATGTATGCTCAGGTGGCCTTAACTGTTGCCAGTTTTCAGGCCACTGGGTTAAAATCCCTTAATGACTGGTTGTCAGCTGCATACACAGTGATATTTTATTCATTGTATTTTCCATCGTGTGTGTGATAGACAGTGGCAGACAAAACAATATGATATTGTTTTGTTCCTCTTTTTCTCTAGCATATTCTATTCAAATTTAAGTAGAACAAACTGAATGAATGACTCATCTTTCTTTGACTAAAAAGGATTGGGGTTTTTTATTTTGTTATGATCTGACCATAAATCATTCATGATATTAGGCAATAAAACACTGTATTCTGTTCTGGGGAGCTGTCACGGTGATTTCAGAGATGTGAAAGTTTTATGTGAAGATACTGAGAAATCTGAAAGTTAAAAAATCTGTTGCAGAATTTTTAAGGAGGAGGAGTATGTATTTAGGGCTTTTCAAACTTGCAAGTACATATTATCTCAAGCAGAAGATTTTTAATAGAATACTGCATCCTAAGGGAAAGGGCAATTTTTACCATTTTAAATTATTACTGAGGCTATTTACCTGTAAGTGCAAAGTACAAAACACTGCTTCATCAAGAGTCTCTGCATCAGATTGTCATAAAAATGTGTTGTCTCTGATCAGAAGCAAATCATGTTTCACGCGCATGTCTAAAATGGGGCAAAGATTCAGTAAAGCCAGTGTCTATGGGACAGTTGAACTATTTATTGAACACAAACACAGGCATTTTGCTGGTGTAGTTCTGAAGTTTTTATTTAATGGTCATATCCCTTAACAGTCAGTTACTTTTTTAGCCTTATTTCTTTTTGCCAAATATACAAGAGGTGTCAGCTTTAAAATATATAGCATAATGGCATAATTTGCTGACTTTAATATTCTTTAATGCTGTCCTGTGGCTCTGTACATAAATTACCCTCACCTGTCACACTGATACCACTTAACCTCATAGCAGAATATTCAAATACAATGATAATACAAGAGATACAAGTAGGCTACTTTGGTCTGTATCCTCAGCCTGATGAAAGCAGCTTCACATTATTTTGGTTGAAGTTATGCTAAGTGACAGCAGCTGCAAAGTTGGGAGAGAAAAGACAGGCAGCCAGTGCAGCAGCAAGTTCTCTGCATTGTAATCTTTGCAAATTGCTGAGTAGAAAAATCATTCTTCTAAGTCAGTCCTCTCTGTTCAAGGTTTTGCTATTTTGTCCATCTCATGCACTGTTCCTGAGGTTTCCCAGGCAACTGATTTAACACCTGAGTACAGCAGTAAACACAGCAGCCAAGCAGAGACACAGCATAATCATATTTTTTTAAAAACATTTTTCTTGGGTTTAGTTTACTGCTGGCCTGAGAGTGATACCGCTTTTGCAATTTTTTTGTTTATTTTTTCGTTGAGCAGTGTCATCATGTCTCCTTTCACCATTACATCTATCCTTCCTTCTATTTTAAGGAAACAAAAATAAAATAAAACTTAGTCCTTGGTGTTTGCTTCTTAGCTGTTTTCTTATATTTTTTCTTTGTTCCTATGTGTTGCCTTTCTGAGATTTATTCCCCGCTGGGAAGTTTCCTCCTGAAGTCAGGAGTCCATAGAGCACTTTCTTGTGTGTGTGCTATGCATGGCATTTCCTGAAGGGGGGAGAAAATACCAAATAAAGGGATGTTCCTAACCATTTTAAGCTTTTTATAAATGCAGATGTAAAGTTATGCTCTTAAATTTATTGCTAAGCATATGCAAGGATGACTCTGTTTTCAAAATACTTAGCATTCACCATTTTTGCTGAGGACTAGGAAGCTCTGAAATTCAAGTTATGTGCCTGGAAGTGGAGAAATAAGTTCTATGGGCACATGTTTATAGGAAATCCTGGCAGTTTCATTTATAGTTCATTTATACTAAGTCCTGTTCCACCCCACCATGGCAGGTTTGTAATACGAGGTTTAAAAGTAATACATGTCCCATTAGAAAACAATTAGCACTATTTTCTTTGCTAAAAGATTAAATTAGTGGATTTACCATGGCTAAAATCATCTTCTTCCTCTATATGTGGTGCCAAGAAACTTGTTTGATGGACTACACGTAACCAGCTACATTAAAAACAGGGTTTACATATGGAGCAGAGCATGCATACCTAGTGACTTGGAGCTGGTGTGTGTGTGTGTGTGTGTGTCTTTGCAGATCTGAAACAGGCAGCCCAGACCACAGTTCTTCAGCTATTGAACAAGAATTAGCTGCACTCGACTCTGAAATGACCCAGAAGCTAGTCGAGCTGAAGGAGAAGCAGCAACAGCAGCTGCTAAATCTCCGACAGGAACAGTATTACAGTGAAAAGTACCAGAAACGAGAGCACATTAAGCTGGTACGTTTATGGCATCTGCTTTTCTTTAGCAGTCTCTGGATTAGTAATGAAAGCAGCGTGATGTTAGAACAAAGTGGGGCTTCCTTTCGGTTGGAGTCCATTTCAGATCTTGATTCCCATGTGGTCCACTGCTGCTTGAAGGGGTTGTTGTACCACTTTGTCACTAACACTTGTAACATACTTGGAGGGCTTTGGATAGAAGACAGAAAGGCAACAGGTTACTATTAATGCTACGGCACTGAGTCCTTACCTCTAGTTACGTATGTCTAAGTTCTCTGCAGCTTTTAGTTGATGTTCCCATTTTGTTCTGCCACTTACTTAAATGCACAATACTCAAGTAGGCAGTATTAGCTGGAAATAAATTGGGACACCATGAAAATAAATAAATGAAAATAGCTTCAAACATTCCCCAGGGCACAGAGTTTTGCCAAACAGTGTTCCTATTGCAGACAAACGCTTTAAGGGGATGCAGGACATAATCTGTATATGGTGAATAAATAGTGTGCATGCATCAGTCCAAGTTAGTTTGTTTTTACAGCTGGAGTTCGGCTGACAACTACAGCCAGATCATAGCCCTCTGAGCTGCAATAGAGGAGCTTGGGCAGATGGCAGCTGATGCTGATGGATGTTCTCAGGCAGAAGAGAACATTTTTAAACGGGTGTTATGGGAGTGCAAACTTTCTCAACTCCAGACAATCCTGTCTCACAATTTTTGTCTATTATATGATGTTTTACCTCATTGCTGGTGTCTGAAGTGATTTGTCTGTTCTGTCCTGCCATCCAAAAAGCAGGGCAGAAGAGTGATATGAATTTAAATTGCTCAGCAAGGCCTTTTCACAAATTCATTCACATGGATCGTAGCACAGAACTGCGGCTCCCAAGCGGTGCTGTTTATCATCAGTTGTGTATGAACCGCATCAGTGTTACGCAGCAGGAGCAGCTCCAGCAGGAGTGCATGGACATGGTTACCTGTGCTGCAGGGATACAGTAACAATTGTTGGCTGTATCTCAGGGATTTTACTTTTTATAAAAAGAAAACGTTTTGGACCCACATAGTTGGGATGATATTGTAAGTTATTTCATTTCTCATTCCAAAATAGGAAATAGCATTTCCCAAAGCCAAGTCCTGTTTTGTGCTTTGTCCAGTTAGGTGGTGTCATGATAAATTCATTTTTTAACACAGAACATTCAGACAGTTTTCCCTCTGAGTTATGCTGGAATTAATATTTGTTCCACATAAAATCTGCCCTGCAGAGGAGAGATTCTTTCTGATTTCTTTCAGAGAAGAGCCTATTCTCAGTATTTTTCTTCTTTTATCTAAGGAAAGAAAAGCTGGATGAGACTAGCTAGGCATTATTATCCATTTTCTTGTTCATCATCGTGAGAAGATTATTTAGTAGAATCCAGCTTAAACCATGGGCATGATCAAATCAAATTGGCCCAATTTCCCATTTTAATTCACCATTCATTGAACTTGAACAGAGGCCCAGTCCATATATCCTCATCCGTCAGCATCACAACTACAAGCATGGTTTTGTTAACAGCTTCAGCTCAAATGAGATTGGACCCATTGCTGCACAGGAGATTTCACACCAACAATCATGATATTCTTTATCTAGTGATGTGTGATCAAGATACAGCTTAACTTTTTTAGCTATCATGCATGAATGTTTGTCCACCTGACCACACTGAAATCCAGGCTGCTCCAAGTAATAATACTCTGTGCAAGAGGAATGTTTTCAGCACTCGCAGAGAACCTTGAAGTGAACAGGAATTCAGCTTGTAATTCATGTTGCACAAGTTCAGTTTGTGATCATTTATGAATTATCACAGACAATTATCTACATTAATATATCTATATCAATTATCTATAGCAAGAGTAAAATCTAAGAAAAATCTTTTGATATTACATTTAATTTTCTCTGAATATATCACCTTGATGGACAGAGAAGTCATAGTCTCTATGTAAGTTGGACTTTACAAGTCTGCCTGGAGTCCGCAAGTTAAGAATGTGTTTGCACTAATAAGAATGTTTACTTGCTTTTGATCATAGATAATTAATCAGGGTTTAACACTTTCACATGTTTAACACAGATGTTTGAGGAAACTTAGATGAATGTATAATGTTTTGCTGAAAATGCGTATTTCTGTTTCTTGGAATTATTTTTTTTAGCTTATTCAGAAGTTGACAGATGTAGCAGAGGAATGTCAGAACAACCAGCTAAAGAAACTGAAAGAAACATGTGAAAAGTAAGGTGCTATTCCCCTTTAAATTGATTACATCTCCTTGTGGCGTGTTTTTCATTTAGATACATTTTGAACTTTCCTTTTTTTCTTTTTATTTTTTTTTTACACTTTAGAGAAAAGAAAGAGTTGAAGAAAAAAATGGACAAGAAGAGGCAGGAGAAGATCACAGAAGCAAAATCCAAGGATAAAAATCAAATGGAAGAGTAAGTGTATCCCTTGGTCTATATCCTTATATGTTATGAGGAGACACAAGATTTTTCACAACTGGAAAATCAAGGAAAGGTCTCAACCCTAAATACAGGGCAGCATTTAGTCAGACTGTAATACTTCACCAGAGCAGTGGAGTCCTTCTTACTTCCGCTGATACTAATTTAATTTCCTGGGACAAATCTAATCTCCTGTTCAGCAAGCATTGATAGTCTGGGTCAGCTGCAAAGGTGCTGATGTATAATATGGGGATGTGCCTATGAGTGTCATGACAGTGATTCACCATGACACTGTTAATCCAAATGCTATTCCTTAATGTATGGCTATAAATAGACTTAGTGATTCAATTCCTGCAGGGTTTGATTTCACTGTAACTTTTTTATTATTATTATTTGTGTTATCTTTTTTTGTTGTTGTTGTTCTTAACTCTGTTAAAGCTGCTGTCTAAAAGAAATAGCAGCAACACACTGGAAGGTTTGCTCTCCTTTTGTGATAAATTCCCCTCAGATGCTGTGCTACTGACTCTCCTCCAGTAACAATTTTATTCAGTGTGCAGTTACTTCTGGTGGAAGACAGAGGAGAACTACGCTCCGTGGGTGCAGTTTCTGTGAACAGGGACAGTAATATTAATTTCATTTATGCACCACCAGACAATACAAAGTTATGGAGTTATGCAAGTTGATTATATTCTTCCCAAAGGCACAGTGTCTAGGTTTGTTTTTCCTTCTTCATTTGTTGTGGCAAGCAGCTCACAAAGAAAATGGAACATTTTAATCTTTCACTGTTTGCTGGGATATTCTTTTTTACCAGTCTTTATTTTAGTAACATTTAAGAACAGTTAAAATACAGGAGAAATAACAACAACAACAAAATCCATCATATCTGAGTTTTACCATGTGAGTAAAACACAATTATGTTGGGTAAAAAGATGTATATAGATTTTGGAGCCTCTCCGTACAATCTTTGTGCTTGGCAACACTAACAGAGGGTCACACAGTCATGTGATGAACTGCATCAGATAATCTAAGAAACATATAAACATCTTCAAGAAAAAGAGATAACAAAATTAGAATAATTTATTATGAAAAGGGAAGAAATAATATGGTTAGGTCTGATAAAATGTAATAGAAAAAAATAGTCATTACAAAAATATAGCAGTAAAATCAATTGCAATAGAAATGATTTGCTAGCTGAGAGGTAAATGAGATGCTAGTGAGAAAGGCTCAGGAACAGACAAGTAAAAATTCATTTTTGTTTTTACTTTTTGCTCATCTTTCCCAAGGGCTTTCTTTTTCCAGGCTTTTCAGAGAACCCTTGGGAAAGGTAAGATGGGAACCAAATGGGAAACTCAGCTTTCCTTTGTCAAGTGATGCAGTTTGTCCTTACTTTTGCAGTGGAACAGGGAGTAGTGAGACCTTGTGGAAAATCCCGCTTGAGTCATCCATGCTAGGCCATTGTTTATTTAAAGCTTTTATTATGTAAATTTGAAGAAAATGAAAAAAAAATACAGAGAGAGAATATGTTATATTGTTCTTGCTTAAGTTTTCTAATTCTACCTGTGCCTAGGGATTGTGTAACTACCTAAAACCATCAGATTTTAATGCCACCTCAGTAGACTGCAATTCACTATTCTTGACTTAGGCAATTACATTTTAGAGTATTGTTCTGAATCTGGTCAACTCCACCATCCACAGAATGTTATTTTATGTGCATTTATTCCTTTGAGGCATCTTGTCACTGACGAAAAGTTACCTAATAGCTGTCTCACTGCGCCAGTTAGAGTACTTCTTCCAAGTTGAGCTTTCTGTAGTTTACATAGCAAAGCTAAGGACTGAAGTTGAGTCCTTTGTGGGAGCTTTGCCATCATCTCTGAGATGTCGCTAGCAGCATCTACACAGACAGAGATAATTTCCGTAGTTTGTAAAGTGCCACAATGTGGCAGTGTGCACCTGCTGACGGTTGTGGGATTTCCTAGGCTGAAGGGCCCTGAGGAATGCTGCCATCACTTTGAAGATGCGACAATACCCTGTGGGAAAAGACTACCGTGGAAGAGCAGAGGAGTTGTTGTGGTACCTCGCGGGGAAATCAGAGCCCTTCATACAGCAATGATGCCACCTGTTATAAAAGGCACATCCAGGAAGCCACGAAATGTTAAGTTAGGCTGATCCATAAGTTCAAAACATCAACTTACCCATTCTTGTAGGGAGTTGTGGAGGATTAAAATACATCGGTATGATCTTATTGACTACAATAACTTGTTGATTGCTTCTCCCTAGAGAGAAGACTGAAATGATTCGATCGTATATCCAGGAGGTGGTACAGTACATAAAAAGGGTACGTCAGGCCATATGGGGGGATATGATGTCAGCTTTCATGTTTTAGGTTATTTTACACTACAGATTCCAAGCTTCTGTGTAAAGACTCCACAAGTGCAGATTTTTAAAAAATGCAGTGTGGGCTCCTATTGACATTCCACTAAAAGAAAAACTGAAATTTCAGACAGATCTTGTTAAGTTTTAGTCTTTGCGAGTGGGAGCAAGTAATGGGAACATATTTTAATAAAGTTGTGATTTCATCTTTGAATATCCTATGTTTTTTCATGGAACATGTACTCTATGTTTTTTCTTAAACATTGAGGAATTTTTTATTTGTGTATGTGTTTTTTAATTGGCTTGCTGTTTCATGAATGTAAAGATTGCATAAGGAACTCTTAAAGTCAATAAGCAATCTCAGAGTACATTTTAACCATAAATACATTTGTACAGTTACCAGAAAACAAAAATCATTCTGAGAGCTCTGTAAATACAAGTCAAAGAAATTCACTACAGATGTTGGTATTTCTGTAGCTATACATAGTTTACACTATGGTGAAAGTATGCACTACAATACTTTGATGTGGGAAATTATTACAAAACTTTTGCCACTAGTGAATTTTCTCTTAATTTCAGTGCAGAAGAGTTCAATTCAAATGTTGTCCCATTTTTGCTCACAGATTCCTTGATTCAGGAATCGGTGTAAAGAATTAGCAAATTAAATATGCTCAGTTCTTGTTGGAGTCAGGCACATGCTCGAGTGCTGTATTAAATGAGGCCTAAAATTGATCAGCATGTTTGTTTAGGACTCTAAGATGCAAATACTTTTCTTCTGGGAGCAGGATCAATCCTGCACATCTCATGCAGTAAAAGTTAAAGCACAGTAGTGCAGTAAAAGTTTTACCAGTGAAGGGGTGGGGAAGGGAGAATACACAGCCTTTGAAACAGGTTTCTCTGCTATTTTCTTACAGCTAGAAGATGCTCAGAGTAAAAGACAGGAGAAACTGGTAGAAAAACATAAGGAGATTCGTCAGCAAATACTGGATGAAAAGCCCAAGGTAAAGAATTTTGAACAATACTTTGAAATGTCCTTCAGGGAAGAAAGTGTTGTATATAGTATGTAGACTGGTATTAAAACATGACAAAATGCATACGTAGCATTTTAGCTATATACCTTAATATACAGGATGGAAAACAAAAATCAAGTAGCAGCCTAGTAAGGAGCACCACCTCAAGTCAGATGTCATATAATTTGGTTTATTTTTCAGTAGTCACATCACGTTGTTAAAAAGATTTTAATGTAAGTCGTGCTTCTGACCAGCAGAGTGTGCTCTTCGCTCTATTGTGCTTTAGCACTACAAAACCAAAACACAGTTAACATTGAAATGGAAAAGAGATATCTTTTTAGCATGCTTGTCTTGGATATTTGTGATAATTGATGAGGATATCTTTTTGTGGAAAACACTGAGTTTTCATAATGTTTAGTCCCTAATGTTCTATATTGCTTGCTGGATTTCCCCTGTTCAATTTTGTGCACTGTATCTGCATGCAGTGTTCTGAAATACATTTTTTGATTCTAAATATTATTGGCTGACTCCCACTCCTAGTGAAGTTGGTGGTCGTTTTGTCATTGACTTCAGTGGAGAAGGTTTGGAGTCATCTTTTCTACGTGCTTCTTTGGCAGGAAGAACTAGGTAACCATGTAATCAGACTGCTGTATGGAGACCTGTTTTCAGCAGAGTTCATATCCAAGTATGATTCTCCACAGCCCATTGTGTCATCTCTGCTTTCATTTTTTCTGCACTCACTCAAATATGTGCTCGAGGCTTCATTTTTAATTTCTTGTCTGTGTCTACAGTCCTAATGTTTATGTGCTTGTATTCCAGTTTAAATATTTAGTATTGGTTGTCACTTAATGTTTTCATGTCATTTTTGTCAAATACCAAGAGAATAAATTAGGCTAAGATCTCAATAGCTAGAAACTTAAAATAGTTTAGAAAAAAAATTTTGTATTTCTGATTTTCTACTTTCATTTTAAAAGCCATGTTTATAATTAACCTGGAACTTTTAAACGTTATGGCATTTGAGTCTAAAAGCATGAAAAATAGTATGGCTTGTATTTCATACTGTAGGATCATGAGCTTCTCAGGCATGTGAACCAAAAAAATGGAATTTAAATGTTGAACATGTTTCAAAGAATATTAGTACTTCTAACCTCAGCTTTTCATAGATACTTGGACACATCGTTACTTTTCTGTGTCCTCTTTTTTCTCTTTTTTTTTAAATTTATTGATTCACTTATAAGTAGCATACCTGCAGTCAGAATTTGTCATTCAGGACTTGTGTTGCATTTTGAAAGATTGGGGTGGACTGGTAGCTTGAGACTTTTCAGCTGTCCATGTGCCAAGCATTAGATCATGGCACAGAGCAGCTCCAGATCCCTTGTCTTCCCCTGCATCTGGCCATCAGTTAAAGCACTGCAGTAATCAGCGCTCCTCAGTCAGTGCTCTTGATTTCTCCCGAGAAAACCCTCTACAGTAATGTGCCTCACAGGGCCTGGCTGCATTTTTTTTTCCTTTCCCACCTACTGAAATGGGCAGACTTTACTGAATTTATGATGGTATGTGCTTTTTGCTGGCATGAGAGGATTTAAGCAAAACATAATTACTCATTTTATTAAGTATCTTTTTACTTTTTTTCTTTGTGTTCATATTTCATATCCATATGTGCTTCATAAGCTTCCCTAGTGACAGGGCGTATGTTATAAAATAGATCAAATGCTTTCCCGGCTGAGAATCACCGATGCATTTTATGCATACAGCAGCCTTTCTGGGGACAGCTTTTTAAATAGGCTGGTCTCTGGTGTTTCAGTGTCAAAACGCCCACTAAAATTTATGCTAGCTGTGTCAAAGGGGTTTTCTGGCAGTATCAATAACTCCTAAACAAAAACTTTAATATATGAGGGAAAGAATTTTTAGTATTTTTACATTAATTCCATTAGAGACAGATTTGCCATCATCAATCACTTTCATTTGGTTATTTATTACTGACTCAGAATTCGTTGTGCTATGGCTTTGTGCACAGAGCTCTGTCAAAGCCAGGAAGAATATCGTCTCACAAAGTGTTGGCAACAGACTGCCATACCAGTGAGATTATTTTTTTATTTTCCTTTTTTTTAAGTATGCATTTGCAGCCTCCTTTGTTGCGGTGTGTGTAGGCCACCAGAGGAAAACTTGCCTTTGAGTGCTGACATTTAAGGCAACAGCTTTTAGAAACTGCACAAACTTGATGCAAATTCGTTCCCTGTACCAGAGGCAGAGGGCTCACTTTTTGTTGAATTTTAAAATATCGTGTGTTTAGATGAAAGTACTTGGAGCTGATTCACACCCTGAAACTTTGCCTTTCTTTCATATATGTAATTTTTTTCTAATGTTTAGATGTGAGACTGGTTTGTAACTTTCATTTGCAGGGCTATTATATAAAAAGATAGCTTTTTTTTTTTTTTTTTTTCTTTTTCTCTTGGAAGAGTTGGAGACTTTGCTTCCTGAACAGATACTGTTAGGCAAAAGTTTGGAAGTAATTCTTCATCTTGTGGTCCTGCTGAAAACAGCGTAACACTGACTTTAATGGGCCTGAAATGTTTTACTGTGTATATGTAAGTAATGAGGGTATCTTTATGACAGACTAGTCTCTGATGCTGTAGAAACTAGAAATTGAATATTATCATCAAATCTGTGTGTGTATATGTGGAAACAAGGCACCCAGTCCCACAGCCATGTTTGGAAAAAGGAAATATCATTTAATGAGTAAATCAAATGCTGACTGACCATAGTTCAAAAACTTTCTAGCTTGAGTGCCATTGTAGTGAAAGCACAGCGAAAACAAAGTTCAAATGCTGTCATGCCACTGTCTTATTCCTAACAGCAGCATTGCTAAGCAAGGCATATGTATTTTTTTCTCCTTTTTTCCCCCTCTATATTTGTGTTATCTACTTGCAGCTTTATTATCAGCAACAGCTTGTAGTTATTTTCTCCCCCATTCAAATTCTTTTTCTTCTTCCCTTAGTCATTAATACACATTAAGCTTGTCCTGTCCTTATCTTCTTCCCCTTGGGCATCTCTTCTACGTACTGTGGAGGCTGCTGTAGAAGCACAGCTCTTTACACTGCAGTATTGAATTCTGTGAGTTAGACTATTGTGTGATTTTAGATTCTTCTCTATAGTGTGTCTGGCACTCGCTATCTAAGCACAACACAGTGTGTTGAGGATGGGCATGCATCTCAGTTTCTTTGTCCTTGACAGCCTGTGCATCTAATTAAACATAAATCAGGTGTATTTCCTTCCTCTGACCCTTGCCTCCAATTTCACTGTAATTACAAAAAATTAATACACATGAGGCATGACAAGAAATTAATTATTTTTCTGAGAATCGACTGAGTTACAGTAAATAGACCTGAGCCTCCTCTAATTGAAACCAATGAGACTTTTGTTACTGAGGCTCATGGGCCAGAGATGCTGGGACTCCAGTGCTGTTGAAGTCAGCCCCAGCTCCCCATTGCATTAGCTGGACACTTCTGGCTTTAGGGAACCATGCTTTTACAGCCAGAGCTGTCAAGAGAGATGTAGGGCGTGTGGTTCATAGTTTTGTAGCCCACGTTCGTGTTACTGCTCACACCTGCCCTGCTGCTCACAACCCCAGCTTAGCCAAGTCCTGCCACAATGTGTGGGCTCCTCTGGCAGCGTGTAAGGTGGCACAGTTCAGGGGAAAGATTTGCCTGTGGAAGAGGCCACAGCAGGTCTGTAACAGTGCCACAAGCTGTGCAAAGTTCCTCCTAAGTGTTGCCTCCCCGTGGTCTTTGAAATGAATGAAGACAGTATAGCCTTAAGGTAGGGCAAAAGGTAGAAAATGCCCTTTTTCCCCTCAGAAAATGTAATGACAACAGTTCTTTAGAATTATAAAATGTTTTTTGATAATGAAAAATAAAAACATCTGATGCGTGCTAGCTTACTTTCAAAGGACCACATTTATTATCTCACAATTCAACGTGCATTATTAATTGCATACAATGGGAGCTGACACTTCTATATCCAATCAATAATTAATATTAGCACTGTACCTGAAAAATTTATGGGGACATAAAATGACACGTATTCAGGTTACAGAACAAATTAAGAGATGCTTATCCTTTACAACAGTAAGCCTCTTACAGCTAGCTGCAGCATCTTCTTTTTGTTACACTGGGCTGGGAAGGAACTCCAAGGCCTTTAATCCAGGGGCTAGCTGTTTTTACCATCACGTATCATGGAAGCCTGTTAATGAAAAACTTCTGGACAGTGACTCCTTCCTCCTGAGTGTTACTTAAATGGAAATATCTGAAAACTGGTGAACGATTTCATAGATTTCAGATTGATTTCGTACAATATTTAAGTGATATTTGATCTTTGCGATGGTTGCAGCTTATCATATATGCTTTAGAAAAAACTCAGTGTCCGTCTTCCTGCAGATAATGTCATGTGAAATGGAGCTGTTGCTGACAGCAGGGTCAGCAGAACCTCCAACTTTTGAAAGAAGTCAAATAGAGCAAATGTATTTCACAGCACTTTTAGATTTGATTTCAGTTAACCTCAGAGCTCAGAGCCACTCTATTAGCTCATCTGGAAGAGAACAGTTCTTAGGAACTTTGATGACTATTCCAGTGTCATTTCAGCTCACTGCATAATTCACAGTAACAATGCACTGGCCACCAAAATCTCTTTTTTATCCTTTACACCTCAGTAACAAGCCAAACTGTCTTTTGGGCTAGCTGCACTTCAAGTCAAACCTTTCCAAACACACTCCAGTTCAACTATAGGCAATTATTCAAGAATTCCAGAGAAGGCGTTTGGAGAAAAAGGTTATTTCGGTTTACCAGGTTTCATGGGACTTCACACTTCATGGATTTGGTTTAGGTAAAAGTGATTTCTTCTGTTAATTCATTCAGTTTAAGCATCTCCGAAGTTTAAAAGGAAATGTCTCTTCAATCTATGGCTGCTGAGCTAAAATGATTTATGGCAGTATCTGCCAAAAAAACCCACAGAATTAAAAGAATTGAAAATAATTTGCTGTTCGTTTCACTGCTCAGCTTTGGGTTTTGGTGCTTGTATATTCATCAGAGGGGAATAATAAAATGCTTTTCTGCCTCATTAAATGGGCAACAGCATGGAGAAATGAATGAAATTTACTTAGCCTCAGCAAACAACAAATATTTAAAAGGAATGTTTTTAAATGAAAATTTCTAAACTGAGATTTCCACATCTCCCTATGACTTGATCTTTAAGGATCTGGCATCTTCCCATTTTTAGTCCAGATATTGCATTTAAATTGAAGGATGCAGTTTTCATGGACTATTCACTTGAGGACCTTAGCACTTTGCTCAGCACCTCTCAGCATCAGGTCCTAAGTGACAATCAGTCTAATTTATCTAATAAGCTTTGAGTGGCTTAAGGCCTGATATTTCTTTAAATGTTTTATTACTGTGATTGTTAGGCAGCTCACGGCTGCAGAGTATTCTTTTGGGAAACTAGGGCTGTCTCCTTTTTTCTGTTTCTCCCAGTGGATGAAGTGCAGAATACACTTACTTTAGGTCTGTAAATTGAGTGGTAAATAATCTCACTTCACTCATTAAAATGAAATAGGCTGACCTTTATCCTATGCCAATTTTATGCCAATAAAACTCCCTTAACTTCTATGAAGTGACTAGCTCATCACTAGGCCTGAGATCAAAAGACCTCAGTCCGAATAATAGGATGCTCTAAGGAATATTTGAAAATAAGACCTTATTTGCTTGTTTTTTTCTTCACAAATCCACATTTTTAATGATTGTTTATTTTTCCACCAGAATAAATATTACAGTGTGAGCAATGAATATCAGGTCACAAAAGACACATCTAACAATTTAAGGTGATATTTTCCATGTTAATTAGATGTCTGCTGGTATTGGTCTTGCAGATACACAGGTGTCTTGGGAACACTCAGGAATACTAACTTTCCTATCAACAGCATCACATTTCCAGTGCGACTGTGCAAAATGCTTTTTAAATGTAAATTAATTTTCAATTATAATATTAAAGAAAAATGTTAAAAACAATTGTAGTAAGAATGCAGATATGAAGAAGCATTCTAATGGAAAGAGACAAAAGATAAGAATTTCGGATTGCTATTTGTTGATAGAGAGTGACATATTCCTCACAAAAATCGTTCTACTGGAAACCAGAGAAAATCTTGGGTGTCATATGCAGCTAAAAAAAAAAAAAAAAGACAAGTTATTTCTCAGTTTCCACTAGTGTAAGTAAAGAGAAACATTATGAAACTAGCAGAGGCACTGGTGATTTAAAATGGCATGACTGAAGACAGAGTATGGTCCATAATGGAGGTCATGTGGCAGACAGATTTGATTTGTTAGGGTACTGTGACTTTTTATTTTTATTTTTTTTTTAAAGAAAAGCGATTTCAGAGTCCAGCTACCATCTGTGGGCATTCACTGAATATTTTATTTTAAAGGCACAAATTTGAGACTTCTTCCTGGGCAAAAGAAACCTCACAGTTTGTTTGTTTTTCTTTCCTAATTTGCACAAGAGACTGTGTTCATATTTTATCCATCTCAGGTAAGCCCCTGTCTCAAACCACCATGGTTACCTGTTCAATTAGCCTTCCCAACAGACCATAGAAAGCCAAAGTCCAATGCAGAGCTCAGCCTGCTGTTCCCTGCCATTCCCCACTGGTGTCCAGCTTGGCACAACACTGCCTGATACTGGGAGAGGTCCCCGCTGCAAGAAACTCCCATCTGGCTGGAGGGAAGGCAAAGGTACCTACCTGCACCCAAAGCCAGAGTCCCCTAGATTCCCTCCTCTCCTCAGCAGAAACTGCAGCAGCACCCAAAACTGTCCAGTTTGGGGACAGTGCAGAGGTGCCTATTTGGGAGATCTCTCTCAGCTTTCAGAAAGGCATCTGGCTTTGCATCTACCAGTGACCACAGCAGCACAGGGCAGCATATGGCATCCACGCTGTTCCTTCAGGGCAAGCTGCACACCTTTACCACCCCGGTGGCTTCTGTAATAGCATGGAAGTGTTGGATGGGAAGACAAATCAGCCCAACTGGGTATGAATAATAAGCATTGAATGTGCTGTTATTTACCATTAAGCAGATAAAAAGATGTCTTGTCCTCCCCCCTCCCTCTTTGTAACAGTGCTGCAGTGATCATCCATCAAAATGACAGAGCAGCCCATGTTTTCTTGCTGTTAGGGATGTTGTTTCAGAACACCATCACCATGTGCAAACAAAACCACTTGTTAAAAGCAGGAAAATGACTTGCATTTGTACAGTAACTGATTTTACTATACTATAATCGTCTTAAATGCTTAATTTGAGTTAGAAAGCAGTTCAATTAAGGGGAGAAAAAGGACATCATAAATTACCATACAAATGATCAGCTTCGTAATAAATAGCAAAAAGTAAAAATTATCTTTTCTCCCTTGGTAACATCAATTGCTGAAGTAGACCTTACTTCTGATTTTAACATTAGTGAATGGTTAATTCTTCTTAAAAGAAGTGAATTTCCAATGCAGAGAAGAGCACAGTGTGTTTTATCATAGATTAAAGAGAAAGCCAGGAACAAGATGTGAAAAGTGAATGTGTAGCTTCTTTCTGCAAAGTCAAGTTCAGGTTGATAACATCCCAGACAGAGCACCTTGTCTCTGCAGAAGATGCTCTTCAGTGTACTGCAGGTAGCAGAGGATAACAAGAAAATACCAGCCCGCAGTGAATAGTGTAGCATTAAAAGCCCCTTATCTGCTCTCTGTAGCCTCTCAAAGCACTTTGGTCTGCAGTATCTTATTCTCTGCTCTACAGCAGTGTGCAGCTGTGCAGCTGTCACTCAGTAACCTGCACCCCTGTGACCCACTGCTGCACTCCCTTTGGTTCTGCGTTTACTGCTTCCCACAGCAAAAATTTCCCAGGGGGTGGGTGACAGCAAGGTAGCAACCACCTTTGAGAAAAAAGAGCGCTGAGCTAACTTGTGTATTAACAACGTTATCTCTGAAGGAAAAGCTGAAAATTATGTAAAAAAAAAAAAAGAAGAGGAAACCCAAGTGAGGAACGGGGCACCAACAAGTTGTTGACTCCTCTTCACCTTTTTCTATGCTATTCTAGTGCTCTATGTAAGATACAGTAAATATATGCATAGTGCATGTATATGTGTATGTATATATATATGTAGTCTACATAATATAGTATATATAAAATGCATAGTGACCCACGAAAAGTCCAATGTAGTGCTTTATATAGCATCTTATACACATAGAATCATAGAATCATAGAATATCCTGAGTTGGAAGGGACCCTTAAGGATCATCAAGTCCAACTCTTGACACCGCACAGGTCTACCCAGAAGTTCAGACCATGTGACTAAGTGCACAGTCCAATCGCTTCTTAAACTCAGTCAGGCTCGCTGCAGTGACCACTTCCCTGGGGAGCCTGTTCCAGTGTGCAACCACTC